>WTSP01002915.1:98656-142790 GCA_025331215.1 Actenoides lindsayi
TGAACTTCATGAGGTTGGCATGGGCCCACCTCTCCAGCCTGTCCAGGTCCCTCTGGATGGATCCCTTCCCTCCAGCGCCCCAAATCAGTAGCAGATAGCTTAGTCTGGCCTCACAAGTAGATCATAATAAACAATTCATCCTAAAAGCTATCTGCTCTGGAAACTCCAGATGATCCACGTCACTGGCCAACTGATTACCTATTTGCTTTTGGGTTTGGTGGTTTTTTTCATTTGTTTGTTTTCCAGAAGAAACTAATTACAGGGTAAAGGATTTTGGGATGCTTCTTGATATTTCAGTTTTACACAGACAGAATCCCAGTCCCCCCAATTTTAAAGCTTTACAGTACTTGTGGTGGGAAAATGCACCTTTAAACATGAAAGAAGGCAGCGAGTCATTAGTGGCACTCAAAGCACTGTGTACTGGGTTGATAAATGATGGTGTAATTTTTCTGTAATGAAGTTAGAGCAGGAAACATTTCTATAAACTATCAAAGAGAACACGGAAAGCCAATGTTGGAGGCAGGGCTGCAACCAGATCTCATGCACGTGTGATGCTTAGTCCATCTGATCAGAGACGTGACTCGGTGCTTGAACCCACAGTACCCGTACATAATTACTACAAGGTCTCAGTGATCATTGGAAATGGGTATTCATTACGAGGACACAAAGATTTCTTCTGTGAATCTCAGACACATTCTGATCACTCTCAGAGAGCATCCCAGGATTGCTCATTTTGCAGATTCTATCACTTCTCCTCACAGATTCTGCTATCACAACAAATTAATGAGGTGAGCTCCCTCTAATCTTCCTTGGCAAGGCCTGTAGGATGTAAGTATCAGATATCCACTGTGACAACTCACAGGACAACAAGGAAAAGGTTACCTGCTCATGCTGACAACTCATGGCACAAAGCAGCTACCTCTGCACAGGGGCCGAACAAGCAAACAACCACCTGGCTGGCAAAGGCAGCTGAAGGGACGCTGCCAGTCGCACTTGGACTAACTGCACAGCTCAACAGATTGCAAGAGGAGATGTTAATGCTGGGGGATCAACAGCCCCTTCAGGGCAAAATTCCTGCTGATTCAGGGATTTAAGCACACGTGGAATAAAGATTGGATCGAAAGTTTAACACATGCACTCTTACAGGCTGAGATACACACGTAACCGAATAAACAGAAATTCTAAGGCAGACCAAAAATATGACATGGACAGATACATGAGAACAGAGTGTCCAAGAATTTTCCAGGTACCAAAATAGTCACACCAGCATGTCTGCAAATCCAGCTAGTTGTCACTAACTAGCAGTTGAACTTGAGCTCACAGAAGCCTAAGCACTACCATCATTCAAGAGAAGCAATGACTAATGGTCTCAGGCACAGAAGAATGAAAAGTGTCACGGGGAACAGTAATACGAGCATTTACAGTAGGGTTTTCTCAACTCAGGATAATCCAAACATCGGGTGTGGGTAGTGGACTGTCACCAAGATTGATAATAATTACTTTGCAGTCAGCTTCTCATCATAAGGGGAGGAAATGTCACCCTACAAAATGTGCACCCCCAAGGTCAGGAAAAAATCATGAAGCCAATAGCTTAACTATTCTGGGATACTGAATAGTCCCTGCTGGAGAAGTTCAACGGGAGGCAAGATTATATTATAAAGGCTTGTGTACTTTCTCTTTCCATCCATTACTACAAATCCCTTTCAAATAACGGCGTGTAAGGCTGGAGAGAGGTGAAGAAGCACGTCTGGAGGACAGCTTTGAGAAAAATACCTGAACCAAGATTATTTGCTGTTCAAGAAATGCTTTGTTGTGTTTGTGGTTTTTTTGCTTTTAACGTCTTTTCTAAAATCACTACCATTGCCAAATTTATTCAATTTTACCTTGCAGAAAATTTACCTTTGCTTTATAAATGACATATAAGAGCAAAGGAAAAAAAGCAGCAGCACGGTAAGGCTGCATCTGGAAACATTTTGGAAATTGAAACCATGCAATGCCAGAAGGGTTTATTTTCTGGCACGGTACACACTGAAGTTACTACTTCTTCCTGTTTTTATAGTTAGGCCCATGAAGCCAAAGTCAAGAAGCTTCCAAGAGCACAAGAACATGAGTGCCTGTAATGAGGCTACCACTTCACGGCTCCTTCTGCCATCATTGTTCCTGAAGTTCTCTCTTTACACTTCATTATTCAACTGGTGTCCACAAGGACAGGCCTTAAATAAAAGTGCAAGTATCCCTTTAGGTATTAAGCAGTATATACAGAGAGAAATAAATTCCTGTATGACACCTCAATATACATACATGATGTGTCTGTATAGCCCTATGGAAGACCCCACCTGATCCAGAAGACTTTTCATGGATCACCTTCATTCACCCTGTGGACCAAGATCTTCACTTATGACACCTCAAGTGCCAGATCTGCTTTCAGCTGGGAGGAGGCTTTTAGTTTGGAAGGGACTGACACAGCTTACTGAACATAATGTCTCCAACCACTGCCAGTCCCAAATGCACTGTTATTTCAAAGTACTTGGGTTGCTCACAGACTGTAACACTTAAGAGTCTCCAAGGGCATCTTGGACATAGATTGAATTTATCCCCACACTCTAAGGGAATATAAACCTGAGAAAGGTTCTGAAAGCAGAAGCAGTAGCAGCAAGCCCTGGGAAAATGAGATCTTGGCTGCAGCATTCCCAGGAGAACTCCACTGTACAAACCCTTGTTCTTTTACAGATTCTCCTGTGAACGCATCTGAGGCAAAAATAAAAAGGGGTGTCTACTTAAAGCAACTAACCCTACAGCAATCACAGCCCTGACTTACAGAGCTCCTCCCTCCACGCAAAGCAGACCCCAGCTCCTACAAGTCTCCATCTGCAGATAAGTAAGCTGTGCTGAGCAGTCACAGCTCAACACAACACACAACAGCTAGTGCTGTTTCAGACCAGGGAGGAGCTGAGTAACCAAACCAGAGGTCTTTATTAAGGACCCATTTTGAGTATTTTAGCTGATCACCACTCTTGGTAGGTGGCACAGCAGAACAGTCTCTCAAGTTGGAAGGTTCCAAGTTACTTAGATTCAACAGACCAAATTCATGCCTTAAATCCTATCTGGAGACAAGCCAGCACCAAGAGTAACTGATGGAGTTCAGACAACACAAACTCCCTTCGTTTATACTTAGTTAAAACTGCTGCATTGATTTCAGGTTTATGGAGGTGACTGCAGCAGTGGGGCCTTGTACTGACCAAAACCTGGATAACAGTAGAATGAGCTACATCTGGAGAAAATTTCCAGGCAACCCCCAGAAGGGACAGATGGGAAGCCATGCTCTGTCCACTCTTTATACAGGCATGAAGCAAAGGCTCTACAAGTGCACAGAGCATGTAACCAGCCTGAAACGGCAGTAGAAAAAAAAATGAAGAAGAAATTAAATCAAGAGCTGGGAAACACCAAAGACCCAGTGTCTCAGCATCTTCCTGGCAGCTCTCAGCACTGTGACCAGAACGACACTAAAATATTACCATCAAACACTGCGCAGGCTCACTAAGAGTTAGAGCACTACCCTGACATAGGGCTGCCACGTCCCCCAGGAATAGGAAAACAAGCAGTGCAATATCTGCACTTCTCAGCACAGCGTTAACGTTCACCTCTTCTGTTAGTCAGGGACAGGACAGCTCCGCAGCTAGTGCTGAGGATGCTGCCACCATGTCCTTCCAAAACACAGAGACCAGAGTAACTTCCCGCTTCCGTAGAAGATTTAGAAGCTACTCCATACATTAGCACAGAGGTGGATGCAGCTACACCTACATCTTGCGAGCTAACATGGGGATACCTGACCCAGCTTCAGGGTCCTCACCCATGGTCCTGTCAGCAGGGAAGCCACGGCCTGCTGTGCATGCTACTGTGGCCACCCTCCGCAACACCTTGGTGCAATTGCACAGGCTGCACTCCCTGTGCAGAATAAACTGTGGTACCAACCCCAGTGACGCACAGGACTCCGTGAGTCCTAGCATTTAAACTAGACACAACCTACTGGGCTTGAAGCCTTTGAATCTACGGAAGGTGGGCTTTTCATTCCCACGTCGCCTGGGAGAACAGCATGATGCATCACATCCCATGACACACAATTTCAAACATGAACACAGCACACTATGCACACGCCTTCCTTCAGGCTTTTAACTGCACTGGTTTTGTTTATGGCTGTATCTCTTCAAAACAACCTACACTTTAAGTATTTTGAAGGAAGTAGTTATTCAAATACAGACATTAAATCAGAGCAAGACCTCCTCTACATCCTTTGCTTAGAGAAAAAAACCAAGCCACCACAACTAAAATTAGGGACTTTCACTGAGAGAATTGTAAGAATCTGACTTATCTCAACTAGAAAGATTTCTTTTTTTTTTTTTTATAATTTTAAAAAGACCTCCTTTGCATCTGTGGGAAGTCCTTCTTAAAACCTGACAGAAGAAGATGACCTGTAGGCAAACATCTAATTTGCTTCAATGAGTCCACAGAAAACACTACCTCAGCCAGACAAGTCAGCAAGAAGGTTATGCTAGTTAAAATCCTTCTCTTTTAACTGGAAAGAAAAACAGCTACAAGAAAGCAATACAGTATGAACTGAAAATAAGAGAAGTTGTTGTTGTTGTGAGTTATAAAGTAAGGAAAATTAGGAAATTAATAAAGAAAGAAAATAGACAAAGGAGGAAGGAGCAACCAGCGTAGCTGACACAAGCAGGAGAAGGGTTTGATGGCAGGTGGCAGTTACAGCAGGGAAGGTCCAGACAGTTCATTTGAAAATTAAGAGGCTGAATCCCACCAGCAGTCCATCACTAAGCAAGAACACTGGTATAGTTAATAGCACAAAAGAGCATTTACTCTCTAAATGACAGTAAGAGAAATCCAGTAGTAGCTAAGGAGAAAAAGCCAAATGAGTTTAGAAAGACCTAAGAAATACTTATTCCACTGGTACTTCCCTTCATTACACCTCTGAACGATGGTTTTGCAGCATATCTGTGAGTGGGTATTTTTCATTGTCAAAGTAATGCAAAAACAGAAAAAATATTTGATTATGAAAGAACAAAAATATTATTTGCATTAACTATTTCCAACGTTATGGAAAACAGAGCTTGTCAGACTAACATGGTATCTCTTACGGGATTTAAAGTTTGGTTGATACACATAATAAAGTCATTGTAATATACTTAGATCATAATATATTATGGTTTCAGTCATGCATTTGACTTGGTACTGAATGATATTTTAATTAAGAAGATATAGCAATGAAAAAAAACCTCAGAAAACATTAAATGGATCACACAAAAGATAAATATGTCTCAAATGCAGTATTAAATGTGAAACACTCATCATGTAGATATGCTTCAAATGGGATCCTGCAGGGACCCATTCTCAGCCCAATGCCATTTAGCATTTTTAGAGTGGCCTGGAAAGAAGCAGAAAGTCAATATACATGGAGTGTGAAGATGAAACACATGCAAGGTTTGAACAGCGATGAATAACAAAGAGTACGGGTCAGTGATTAAAAGTCGAAAAAATGCTTGACAAGCACTGCATGAAAATAAAACAATAAAAAAAGACATGTTCCAATAAGGACAAAAATACAAGGTCAGAAACCTACAAGCAGGCCTTATTTACAGGACTTTGGTCCAGTAAACAATAATTTGGGGAAAAAAAGCCCCACAACTTTGTCATTGCAGATGATCAATGCAGAATATAACAAAAAGATTGCAATGGTATATACTTGGTTGTATACACATAGTATCTACTTAGAATAGAAAAGTTCTAGTATCTTTGGTTTTGTCCATCATGTGATACTCTCAGTTTACAAATTACCTTGAAAACTGAAGAGAGCTCATAAGAGCCGCAATAATCAGGAAGATTTTGGAAAACACCTTCAAATAAGAGATTCCAGATTCTTTTAGTTCAATACACACATTGCCTGGTCAGGAGCAAAGGCAGAAGCCCAAATTAATACAAGGAAAAACTTCAGAGGACACATTCAAAGTAAAGTTCAGGCTTTTTTTTTTCATTTTTTTAAAAAAAGGGCAAAACAAACAAAATTACCCTACACCCTGCCACCAACCATACCAAAAGCAACCTACAGTGAGGATAGCTGATGATGATCACGACCTCTCAAGGATGGCAGGAGAGTCTCCATCACTAAAAATGCATTCATCAGCACCTGATGCCTTCCAAAAGGGTGTCCCATGAGATCAAACACAATTTCGTTTCAGCCTTATGTAATGGAAAGCATCTTCTGGCCTGATTATTTAGCTATTACCTCAAAAATTCAATCCTGTATTTTTCCAGAGAAAACCATGGAATGTGACTATAAAGAGACTCTGTCTGATATCATGGCACAAGAAATTACCAGGCACTGGGGGCCCAAAATAGGATGACCAATTTAATTTAATTCCAAATCTTACAACAATCCTCCAGGAATAATGTGTGTAATCCAATAAGCCACCCAAATCTCTATAGTCTAATCACATTATTTTAAGCTCTCTTTAATCAACTTAAATTATTTCTTCATTAATCACATTTATGGTGATTCAGATCAACCCCAATCCTTAAATTCAGCAATGAAATTACAAAAATCAATAAGATAAAGAAATGGGTTTAATGGGAATATATTTTTTAAATTTTGATTGTCATTCATACTTTGAATTATTAAGTAGGTTGAGATAGAATACATAAAGCCAACTATGAACTATGTGTGTAAAACAGCAGCATTGTTAGCTGGTCTATAACGGGGGGTGAAGTATAATAGCCTTGAGCATGCTATCTAAAGGCCCCAGCTTTCTGTGAGAGAGAAAAGCAAGTTTCAGTGTATCTAACAAATTCATTAGCTCTTGCAAGGAAATTGTTTATCAATTTAGGAAGCCATTCTTGAGGTGTAGGAGTTAGTACAGCTGGCGTGCAAGCTTTCCACAGGGGCACAGGCACCACCTCCACACGAACCCACAAGACAGATCCCAGCACGCCCCAGCTTGCCCTGTGTGGGTGGGTATATGGTCTACCTCCCCGCACACATGGTATGCCCGTGGACTTGGGTTGTCCTGTTTGTGCTTTACTAGCCGTTGTCAACGAGCTTCATCACAAAACCAGGATTAGGGAAAACTGGCTGTCGGTCCTCTTCAGAGTGTACGTTCAGGTATTGTGGCATGTCTGGATATGTACATACTTAGGCTGACGAGCTAGGTGGTAGGTATAAATTACACCTGCTGGTATGAGAGCAGGCTGCATAAAGCCATGAAACACGCTGCCACACTGATGGAGGAGTTGACAGGGCTAAAAACCACATACAAGCAAAACAATTACTTCAACGGTCTACTGAGCAACAGCATAACAAATTAAACGCATCCCTTGAAAGCAAACCACAGATTTCCCCCTTAATACAAAGGAAGTCAGTACTCAAGAGACAGCTGTGGTAGCCTCATTAAATCATGTTACGTGATTCTAATAAGTGGGCGTATTCAAAATTTTTACCAATGCAGATGCTGAATGTCTGCATGACTCATCAAAATCAGCACTAAATAATGCAAGCTACAAGTGCTTTGATAAGCCTTCACATCCAACTGCAGCATCGTAAACATCCAATTTATTTAAAGAATAACTGATTTGCTGCAGTGATGTGCTACCATTTTTATTACATCTCTTCAAAACTATCCACCTTCAAGGGCAGGGCTCTCCTGCTTCCTGGAGCTGAAGTCTCAGGGGGAGAAAAATCATTCACTTGGCTTATACAGGGCTGCAGCTGTAATGCAATTCTATTCTGGTTATATATTTTGCCAAAAAAATGATAATTCCTTTTTCTCACAAGTAAATTAGCTCCATACCTGAATATTACAGTCCCTTGGGTTTCACATAGCACGTATGTTTTTATTGTATGTTTATCACCAGCCTGGTGTAATTGCTTCCATCCAGCTAATAGTTACACATTATGAATTAGTGGCAACAGAGGTATTTAAAAAAAATAATAAAAAAATCTAACCACTGTGCAATTATACTGTAACTGTAACGTAACTTCGTACTTTATGAGGAGAAAGTTAACACCTCCAATCTCCAACAGTTTTGCACACTTGCAACATTTAGAAAATGTTGAGCAGTAAGACAAATGCTTGGTTTGTAGCCACAAAAATGGGAACCCCCTACTTTTTAGTTCTGTTCATGACCCCTGGAAGACCCATTAGGAAACACTATCTGCTTTGGATTTAGACTCATTATTTCCTTAAGACTCAAAAAGGTTTCTGAAGCAGAAATCTCAGACCTCCAGAGACAAGGCAGTGTCTGCCAAGGTCTCCATCCTCCCCCTGGCCTAGGGGTGATATACATGACAGAGAATGAGGTGTCTAACAGCCGGGGTGGGAGCAGCTGAGCCAGTGGTTTGGGGAATTTTTTTGGTTTGGGAGGTCCAAGTTTTTTATCTGCCTTCTTAACAAGCCACAGACCTTGTGGCTAAACCACAAGCTTCCTTTAGCATCTCGCAGGGTTGTCATTAACACCAACAGACACTCTTCCTCAAGCAATCGGAGGAGGACCTAGAATACATCTGTTAAATATTGGCAACGTTTAATTCTGCAAGCGTGCACCAGCGGTGGCAAAGGCACGGCACAAGTGAGCTCTGGTTCGAAAGCCAGGACAGAACGCGTGACGGAATTATGCTGCAGAGAATTATGCAAAACCCATGCCATTTCACAGCAGGATTTGCTAACTCTTGGAAAAAAAGAGACCAGAGGTGGGCAGGGAGCCATCAGCACTGAGTGTCTCAGGCCCAGGGGAGTAGGGGACGCGCGCTCGTCCTCAGACCAGGCTGCTCCAAATCCAGTGTATGCAGGAGAAGCCAACTTTTGAACTCTGCTTTTACAGCTGACCTCCCCCCCCACCCCCAGCTGGTGGCTGCAGGAAAACCATATTGCTCTAAATATGCCATTTAGCTATTTTTTAAATGCGTCTGTCTCCTAATGGAAGACTAAAAAGGACAATAATTAAAAAATTATATAGTTTGCAGAAAATTATAGAATTCGTTTGCTTTGCCTGCCAGCTTTCAATTTCAAAGCTCTTCAGAACATTTCCAGTCTTGACCCTAAAGCAAAGCTTTATGCAATGAAGTGCAGACATATTTTATATCTGTTTAATTATAATAATGAAAACTTTGGTAATGAATTTAAAAGAAATACAGCTTAATCAGGACTATATCCAGAGAACTGCTTTGTTATACCCTGGAGAATTTGTCTGTCTTAATTAAGTCTCCTCTCTCAGACATAGAACATAGTGACTCTTTCATCTGAGCTACCTTATGTAATTGCACAACAGCTCTATTTATTGCACACAGCATACACTGTTTTTCAGTGCAGTTTCTATCATCGTGCTTCTTGAAGCAAAAATATAGAAAACATAGAAAACAGAGTGGACAATGTCTTTCTATACACTCAACAGTATGCACATGCTTCATGCTTGTAGGTTCAGGAAGGGGGGCAACAGTAAAATATGCATGCCCCAATGATAGTATTAATCTGAATCAGATTAAATTCTCTGAGTTCACATATAGCAATTGTTCCTTACTTAGATGTAATAAAAGCCAAATCTAGCCCATAAAGGTAACGGATGAGGTACATGGAAATTTCATTCTTCGTTATATTTTCTGGCCACATTCTTTTAAGGTATATTTGGAGTCTGGAGAACAGTACAAAACACTCTAGTAGCACCAGATAATTTACAGATAGATAAAAAAAATAAAATCTATTAGAACTACCATAGACAGTACACTCCACAGCTCATTAATTTCAGTGGGGTTTGTCTCTGCTGTTTTTCTATTTCGAATCAATATTGAAGCTTATGGAAAATATTTTCCTCCTTCTGCCTATACATGAACAAAATGAGTTCAATTTTCTTTTCCAGGCAGTGTTTTCAGTTGGGATCATTATTAACTGAGAAAAGAAAAATAATCAACTCTTTGTGTGCAGTAAAGTAGCAAACATTTTTTAACTACGTACTAATTTTCCAAAGCCGATTACATTACCTGTCAATGAGCTCTTCAGCTACTAGGTAAATTGAGGCATGTCAGATACTCTGTAGTTGCTGAATGTTCTCTATCGATCAAAGCACACTGCTGTAGCTCAGCAAACTGAAATGGTATTATTGCCTTCATGAAAGATGAATGATTCAACCTGGAACCATTTGCTGTTATCTGAAAATGCAAACACCTGTCTAAGTGCCCCAAGTGATGTGCTGTCATTCAGCAAGAGCTGCACACTGCCACTCTGACACAGAGAGATTTCACTTGTGCTGTTTCTGCATCAAAAGGCTGGCACAACCCAAGCTCAATCATCGGTCCCTTCCTAAATCCTGACAGAAAACATCACTTTCTCCTGTCAATAACAACAGGCCCCTAAATAAACTCACATGAAAGATTACGAAAGATTAGGAAAGCATGGAAACCACACCATCCACAGATTGGCCAAAACACAAAGGATAAGTTTGGAAGGGATATGAATACACTCTTTGATTTCAGGCTCAACATGTCTATCAGAAGTGGAGGAGGGAAGCAAGTAAACCTGTAAAGAACTGAAGGGTAGAACATTTTCAGAGTATTAACCAAGCTGGCCTGTTATGCTATAGCTTACTTTTGGTGGCATGCTCATTCTGGATACCTTAATGCTAAACTTGGTGAGCTTTTTCTTTCTCTGCTGCTTGAAAACACAAGACTTGAAATCAAATTCTGAAATCAAGTAAGAGAACATACAAGACTGGTATGAAGCAGGTTTTCCTTGCATCCCATTTCCGAAAAGCTCAAGTGCAGATGTCACATATCATTGTATACAGAGGTGCTGATCTACCAACCACTGAAGCAACAAATCCGACTCCAGAGTAACGTGCAATTGAGCAGAAGTTCAGTTACTTCGCTTTGCACGAAGCATGGAGCTGATGATACCTCCCCAGCTCTTGCTGAGTCAATAAAATGTTTAAACACAGCTCTACTGTATTCAGTGGAACTTAAAAGATATTCTAGTGCTTTTCTGATCTCAGACACTCACCCACAGTTGTGCAGGAAGCAGAGGGCAGAGGAGCTGCGAATGCTGCTGACACACTGTTATATTGGGCCACAAAACCACCCCTCTGTTTTCAGAGATTGCTCTAATTCTGTATCAAACCTACACGCTTTGTGAATCACATCTTCACGGCAGGAATATATCGGCACGCACCAAAAATAAGTCAAACAGTTGTCTTAGCAAAATAAAGTGTTTCTTTGCAAGTGCAGAAAAGACACTGCCCACCGCTCCGGAATATTTTTTCAACTAGACCGCTTCGGATATTTTCAGAAAAAAATGACTATGTATCTGAAAGATAATCCTTTTTATTCCTGACCGTAAACATGCTGTGAGGGCGGGCGGGAGGAACGGACCTGAAACTTCTTAATCTAAACCACATCCCTTTGACCTCAAGTTCCACGATAATTAAACAAGATGTAATAAACAGTTCAGTTTGGATAATACCAAATGCTGGTTTCTTTCTTGAAAGTTTCAGTGTAATTGTTTACCTTTTTGTATTTGAGTTTTCTTGTTCATGCAATACCAGAAAAGCTACACAGACGTGCCCCATTACCCCTGCCATTTCCTTTTTCTACACTTAAATGATGATGACACAAAAACCCGTTTATTTTTGCTGAGTTTTGCGCAGAGCTGGTCCAATGCAAAACCAAAACCAGGTTCACAAGCAGGCCATATGCACAGTCTCACAGACTGCCCATAGTTTAACCAGAATTTTCAGAGACAGAAAATGTCTCTTGAGTCTACACGGTGCAGGTGTTTATGCTTCAGGAAAGAATGGGACTAAAAGGCCTGGAAAATCTTTTCTTCTTTTCCTATTTAAGCCTGTGCAGAGAGACGGACAATGTTTGGCAAACGAATGTATTTAAAATACACATCCTGGACATGTTTATATTCCATTTGTGAACAACATAGGTAATTGAGAATAAATCTGCATTAAGTCCCGTGGCTTCAGAGAGGACACGTGGGTATGAGCACAGAGGCATGAGCAGAGGTGTGCAGCTGTGTGAGCACACATCCCACACTGACACACATCTAAGGTGGAGCCGTGAAGGGATTTCACCACCTCTTTTCCGAGTGCAACCTGTAAAATTATAAAAGATTTGGTATGTTCTGAGCCATTGCAAGAGCAAACATTTTATCCCACACAAGTACATCCTTGAAACCAACAGAGCAATCACATCTTGCCGGGATGACCCCGCAGCATCCAGAAGGGGAAAAGAGAGGCAGAACGAGGGAGAAAGAACTGCAGCAGAGAGAAACTGGGAAAACCAGCACACAACTTCTCTCCTTATCATTACCTTGGTAGAATAATGGCTGAATTTATACAAACGTAGCAACCAGAGTCCCTTCCAGCACACACTGCTACCTCCTGGTTTAATCAGACAGAGCTGTTCTTGAAAGCGAGACATACATCGACATTAGTTCAGTCTGCATGTATCGTAGCAATTCACTCTCATTTCTCACACCACATGATGTCAGATTTTAATTAAAAATCTTTTAACTGAAAATTAAGATGTCACAGACGCTGCTGAACGGATTTATCTTCTCCTAACGTAAATAAAAAAAAAAAAAAAAGAAGAAGAGGAAATACCTAAGAGCAAGAGATTCAAGAAATACTCTGCTCAGCCAGCATTAGGGACTGAGCACCACTCAATTAAGTCCCGGGGTTGTATTTTCTTTCTAAACACACCTCTTGTTGCCACATACATGCTTGCAGGATCAGGGACTACCCAGCTGAACTCTGTTATTCAAACAACAAGGGAATGTAAAAACAAACAGCTGCTAAATGCAGTATCTCAGTACAGTGCATGCCTAATGCATGACTTAGGAAACCGCAAACAGCTTTTTTTACTCGTCAGACAAAAGGTGGCCCCTCAGCAAATCCAAAGCCTTGCAGTCCACTCCTGACTGGTACATCACCCCTTGCAGATACGCACAGGCGAGAGCTCAGCTGCCTCAGCCTCTCCCCAGCCAAGGCACTGCAATCCTGCATGTGGGTGGGACTCAAATGCAATGGCTGGACACCACCTTCCACCTCTCCAAAAGTATTAATCCCTGAGTTTCACTGGGAGAGGTGATAAGGGAAGAGCCACACAGCATGACACTGATTCTCCAGAGCCACTGCTCTAATGGAGCCTAACTCCACTTCTTTCAACTGCTAATTGCTTCGACAGAGCTAATCTGGTCTGACACACCAGCCCTCATTTACCAATAGCTTCCAAGGGGCTTTCCCCGAGGTTGCTTCTGGCCCTGCTAACATCAGCTAACTCACACATCAACAGACGGTTCAATCTACATCCCAAGTTCACAGGATCACTGGCATGAAGTGAGAACTGCAGCTCTTTTCTTCAAAGTTGCTGTTTCTGATGTTTCCAGAGGTTCTTCTGTTCAGCTCAAAGGAGACAGTTACAAACTTTGATCATCTACCTCAGCCACCAGCTTCACCCTGAATTTCTGAGTTCACACTTAGTTTGGTTCGGCCCATCATCATATGCATCCTGGTCCTACCGATGCTGCTGGCTGCTTGCAGAAGCACTTTCTCTGATTCCACAAATAAAGCTTGTTCCATGGCTTAACTTCATTTTCTGCCTACAAATTAAATAAGAGAAACCATAAAATGCTGCATATTGCAATGTATTCTTACAGTGATTGGGGAGCCCTTAAGAAGAGCGGGAACATAAACAAAAATAACGTCGTGAGTCATAGGAAGCAAGATGAATAAAAAAAGGAAAAAGTACACTGACATGAAGCAGGTGAAGAAATTAGAAACACAAGAGAAAAGTCCTAAATGGGGGCCCATGTGGAAGCAGCTCTCGGGCATGGGCAGCACACTGCAGAAGTGAACAAGCTAAAGAGCTTTTGACACCTCGCTCAGTCCAACTTTCCATCATCATTAAAAGAGCACCTGAAAAAGGAAACAGTTCTCCAGGGAGTACATTTACTTCTCAAGAAATGTTACTGAGAGTTGAACTACCGACGTTGATAAAAGGAGGGCAGTTTAATCACTAGAGCTAGTTTTGGGTTGCTGCTGATTGGATGAGGATCTGCTGTTCAAGCTGCTAATGGTTTGAGCCTAATTTTCTGGTAAGTTATTTCTGTGTTCTCAGTGACTGCATTTATCACCCTTTCCTCATTCCTGAGGTATCTAACATCACTGTACCTGTCAAGTGCTGGGAACAGAAAATTATTTCCCTGCAGTATCTAAAAGGCTGAAAAAAAGAAAACAGGCACTACTAATGGGCAGCTCCAGTGCTGCTGTAGGTACAGAATATTCCAGTTCCACAGAGCTGAATTACATTACATATTTGCACATGGCAATTTGCGCTCTACAGGAAATACCCTTCTCCTTAACTGCATCTCGCTGTTAAAACAGATCAGCCAGAAAAAAAAAAGAGGAAGAATAGAGGTCAGAATAGAAGAAAAGCCAGCCTGGTCTTTTCAGCTGTCTGGAGAGCACAGGCACGTCCCCGCTAACCCCTCCAGCCACTGAGCTGCAATACACACCACACAGCCCTGCACGGCAAAGATGAGGGATGCAGAGGGTGATCAGCAGTTCTCATCCTCGAGACCAAAGGCCAAGCAGAACCAAACTCTCCTGTGGCAACAGAGGCATCCGGCCAAAGGCAGAGACCTGCTGGGGGCAGCCAGGCTGCACAGCAACACCCAACATGCCGCCGCTTCACCAGCCACGGCTCTGCCCTAACCTGTCCACAAATCTAAATGTTCTGTGCATGACCCTTTTCCAGAGTTAGTTCTTGTCTCCTGCAGACCCGAGGTGGGCTGGCCAGCCCGGGGGAGCCTGGCAGCCAGCGCAGAGGCAGCGAGCACAGCCTGACCGGGCTGCGTTGGACAGCAAAAGCCCAGGACACCCCAGACACCCTGCACTCAGACATGCACACAGCGATGCACAGCATCCATTTCAGTTGCCAGAACTATTTAATACACCGCCAATAGGCTTCAGGCTTGAATTTTTGTAGGGATGTTTAGACTGAGAGCTCATACAGTGACAAACTTCTGGCTTTGAAAAAGACTGTTAAAAACCCTATCTTTGGTCGTTTACACATCCTCCCTTTCAGTGCGAGACCTGCCATCTGCCTGCTGCAATTTGCCAGTTCCGCTGCCGTATCACCAGTCACCGTGCTACTATAACGCAGACTAAAACCTCTCTTGCTGTTTTCACCCACGTGCTGCTTTTGGACTATTGCCCGAGGAGGAGTGAGCGGATTAGGATTAGAGGCAGAGGGCAGGAGGACATGGTCATTTATATCCCAAGCACTGCAGTACAGGTAGGCTCCTCCTCTGTGGTAGCAGGGGGGAGCACCAACACCCCTGAAGTGCAGGCAGGGAATCCCACTGAGCTGACACCCCTCTGCTGGCACTGCAGAAAGACTGCCTGGCACCAGCCCCTCTATCACAACTGCATCTACCCCTGCCATCTCCTCCACCCTGCTTTTTGGACACTAAGCAAGGCCCCCAGAGCTAATAAAAATGTCAGTCTTCCAAGAGACCCCTCATTTGACTTCAAGCACACTCAAATTCTCCCTCCTTGCATGAGTTCACCACCTGCAAGATCAAAATCACTCACATGATTTCCACCCCGGCCTCACCCTGCAGAAGCTGAGCTTGGGGAAGAAGCACATGAAACAGCAGCAGCTGTGTGTTCAAACAGGGACTTGTGTATTCAAACAGGGGGCTGATCCACCCGGCACACAGTACATTCACATCCCCTGCTCCTTCCTCACCTGCCTGAACCCAAATGCGTAGCCTGTTTAAAAACAGAGAGAATTTGAACTAAACAGTAGCTTTAACTCATTCCATGAACGCTCCCGAAAACAAAGCATTTGGATTGATTTTATCAAAAAGCCTCCGAACGAGGCTGTTGTTCTATTACAGCTCTGCTGTAACACTGCCGCTCTCGCCTCGCCTTCGTAATTCAGCTCCCACCGTGGGGGGCTATTTATCTCATTCCCCTCGCAGCATAAAAGCCATTTCTCCAGCCAAACCTCTACCTTACAGATGGCCATTTCCCCCTTCATCGTAAGCCTGCTAATAGTCTATTTCACACGGCGGCAAAGCGCGCAGCCGAGTGATGAAGGTGGCGGCAGAGAAGTAATCCCGCTCCCGTCGCACAAGGGACCTCTCCTAGGATCTGAAGCTGTTTGCGAAGGCCCGACTCCAGTGCCACGCTGGCTGTACATCACCGTGATTACACCGACCCCGTTATTCTCATTTACGGGAGAGAGGGATGAAGAGGCAGGAAATTGGCCCAGCGATGATGTACTAATGCATGCTCTCCTCCAGAAGCTCAGTGCCTCTAAATATGAAAATGTTAAAAGCGTGGATTTGATAAGCACGACAAACCACGTAAAGTCATTACAATTTTATTAGAGGAAATATTTTCAAATGCATTGATTAAATTAGGAATAATGACTTGAACCTAAAGTTACCAACCTGTAATCTCATCAGCACTAATGACCTCCTGAAATAGAAGGGAGGAAGTCGGCATCTTCGGGGCTGAGACAGAGAGCGCACAGTGCACGACACCAGCCCTTCATGGGCCACGCTGCAATGGATGAAACCAGGCAAGACAACAAACACTGCAGAGAGCCAAATCACAACCCACAGGTGAAACAGCTTCAGGTAGCTGTGATTTTAACCACTGTTTGAAGTTCCTTAGTTCTTGAGGTCTAACAAACATGGAGGCGCTTAACGTAATCAAAAAGCAGCCAATATAGAAGCAGTAAGTGTCTTTCTGTGCATATTCACTACGAGGCATCTGGAAAAACTAACATGTTCTACCTGCAATTGTCTTCTCAATGCAAATGGCTTCTGGTGTGCACCTTCTAATGTGCGAGTTGCACGCAAACATCCCACAGACCAAACTGCTAACCCAAAACAAAGAACACGGTAGCAAGGGGCTAATCATAAGGTGGCATTCGACTTCCCACTCTGCCATAACACCAGTGTTAGGGCACAACAAAAAGTTCCACTTCACTTAGAGGCTGATCTCCCTCCCCAGGCCTACTGAGAGGAAGAAGACAAGGGAAGGTGTAGACCTTTCACTGCATGTAGAGCTTAAGGACCAATCCAACTGTCCCTCCCATGATGCTGACTGGCAAAGATAACACATCATCACCGAGTAGGCCTAACCCATAACCTGAATTTCGAGGTGCCACTGTCGAGATTAGAGAGACCTGAGCTTGAGAAAGAGTAAAGAAATGTGCAAAGATGATCGCCCATCTTCTCAAATGTTCTCCTGGGTCCTGGAGGTGGCCAGGGCTTGTTCTCATACCTCCCATAGCTGGAATATGCACAACCTAAGGCTATCACCAAATGCATGCACACAGCCAGCAGACTGGTGGAAAGCAGATCATGGTGCTCACATGCCGATTCCCAGTCCCTGAGGATCAGCATGTGACTGCCCACCTTCTCTGGACAAAACTCAGGAAGTCTCTTCACACTGAAGGTACATCCTGGTGGAAGCAATCAACTGCAACTAAATCAATTGCTCATGCAACAGTGTGTACCTAATCAGGGCTTTCTATGCAGAACCCTCCTTTTATCCTCCCCCAATAGCAAATATTATAAAGGCTGGTTTATCCCATTTTCTTTTTTTCCTCCCTCCCATATTTAGTCCTTCCACTCTCATTCTGTGAAAATCCTAAGCAAGAAGGAAAAGTGAAATAAATGTACGCTATGTCTGTCAAAATATAGGCAATGAACTGGAAGAAAGTAAACTGTTCTTCCCTAAACTCAACAATTACCATTTTCTTATGTGTTTTCTGAAACACCACCGAACATAAGAAGCTGCTGATGGAAGAATTGTTTTAACAGAGGTTGTATCTTTAAATTTAACATTACTAGGGAAGAATACAATAGCAAATACTGCATCACTGTGGAAAACCAGCAGAATTACCCAAGTGTTTTCCCTCACCTTCCCTCTTTTATGTAGTTTGTAGATTTCTGTACTTCTCTTTCTCTGAAGGACTACATCATAGGATAATTCACAATTCATTCATTCATTCATTCAACTTGAAGCTATGCTGCTGATCTGGCAGGCAAATGGGAAAGACATACTGACAATAGACAGCTGTACATTAATGCTATTTCTGCCTGTGTCACCATCAGCTCCAATCCAAGAAATAAGACTCACCTCAAACAGACAGCAAGGTAGCTTAACCACCTTTCAAGACCCAAAACTCATGCAACACCCTGGCATCAGGGAACCCTGCATGGTGAAAAACTGAGTTTCAGAGCTTCAGCTGTGAACCTCTGGGAGCCAGGATCTTGCTAGCTCCAGACACCTTCCTGTGTGCTGGAACCTAGAAAGTCACTCTGCTGTGAACTTCCATAATCTCCAGGATCACAACACAGAAAAAATCTCCTGTGTGCATCCAGGAACAAGAGAGAATGATTCACCTTGCAATACTTCTGCAAATTTTGTCTAAAAGTCCAGAGAAGTAATTACCTGAAATGGATTGCCCATTAGAAGACTTTTTTTCCTTAAACTGTAATTCCAGATTTGAGGTATGAGTTTTGGTGCTTTTTCTTCACTTTCCTTTATTACAGGAATAAACTTTCTATTATTAGGATGTATCTGTCATTAAATTTGTAGTGTGTGTACACACTGATGAGTGGTTCTTTTGCTCTATCAATCTCTGTTCTGTCGTAACAACTGGGAACTACATCTTACACCACATTACACATATGAAATATTTAGAACAAAAAGTGAACACTGGCTACCCACATACATTAAACATCTGATAGTGAAGTGAAAATAATACATGTGGTAGTGTAGCTTCACATCATTATAACTGAGTCTGTCCTCCATCTCTCAAGCCACTGAGTTTCAAGCCTTTTTCAGTATCCGAGTTATCTTTTTTTTTCCTTGTAAATAGAGACTTCATTTCCAAGCTCTTCCCATCTTCATTTTTTCCCTTGAACTCACCTCTGAGAGACTTAATGAGGACAGAAAATTGATCAGTAAGTACATTTTATGCCTTATTTGAAAGCACATAATGTTTCTCATAAGTCTTCTCTGTAAAGGAAAATGGTTCCGGCAAGTCCTGCTCTTCTATAAAAATATTAAGAAGAAAGATGGAAGAGACACACACAGCAGCCCAGGACTTGGGCACAGGCCTGTACCATTCAAATGCCACAGGAAGATTCACTACAGGTCTACGGGTACAGGGTTGGGTGAACCACTATGTCATGGTGTAGCTGTTATAGCTGTCACTGCTAGAAAGCACGGTTGATGTGTCACCTCTCTGTGGATCACAGCTGGCTGCTGTTGTGTCTCAGGCACTTGTAACCACAGCGAGAGCTCCCACAGTAAACTGCGATGGCAATCAACAGATCACCACCAGAACGGGCTGTGCTCAACCTGAGCTTGCACAAGCAGCCACAGAACTCATCTGCAACTTTCATGATACATCTTATCGATGGCAATAAGGAGAACCCACCTACCAAAGCAACTCCCAAGTCACCTGCGTTAGCGCACAAGCATCGGCTTTGTATTGTGTAAGTCAAGCTGATGTTGAACAGACCGCATACAAATCCCATCTATATCTTACTGAGGCCTCAAGGGATTTTGGAGGGTGCTGTATGGGGAGGAAATATTCTGTTAAAAAGCTCTCGACTCCTACAAAAATTGATAGTGACAAAAGTTAACTACTAAACCTTTCATTGATTTTAATGTGTGAATCCATCACTCTATGCAGAAGGGGGAGGGGAAGCGTGGCAGAAATTGCCCTCTCCAGATTCCAGCCCTGGGTGAGCCCTGGCTACTGTGTGCTAACCTGCCAGGCAGAAGGGATCTCTGGATATCATCTAGCTCAACCCTCCTGACAAAGCAGGTTTGCCTAGAGCAAGTTGCCCAGGACTGCATCCAAGTGGGTTTGGAATCTCACCAGAGAAGACTCCACAGGCTCTCTGGGAAGCCTGTTCCAGGGCTCTCTCACTGTCAGAGTAAAGACATTTTTCCTCATGTTCAGATGGAACTTCCTGCATTCCAGTTTGTGACCACTGCCACTTGTTCTGTCACTGTGCACCACTGAAGAGTCTCTCCCTATCCACTTGACACCCACCCTTTAGGTATTTATAAGCACTGATATGATTATAAGCATTGATTTGATATGACAAAACACAGTGACTTGGTTAGCATGACACCAAGACTGCATATGCCCCTGGCTGTACACTGCCAGCCCTCCCCAGTGGCAGCCCAGTGGGTTTTAGGAGTAATCTGGAGAGTCTGCACACTCAGGTCATGAACCTCCAAGCATCCCAAGTAACTCATCAGTGCTGAAACTTGACTCCTTTTGAGAAGCGTGAGGCTCCTGTTCTGCTTTGGCTTTTACTAAATTAAAAACAAATCCACAACTGAAATCTTCATCCGTTTATGAACCACAATTTCCACGTCAGGGTTTTACCTCTCAGAGCTGTCCAATTCAAAATGAATTCACAGCCATCTTCAGAAGCATAACATTAACCACAGAGTGACAAGGCATCGGCATGGAAGCAATAAACAGTCTTCGGCAGAAGTACAAGTCAGCTAACACACAACTACAGCGGTTGTAGGAAACAAAACCAGCTAGTTACCCTGAAAAATACCAACACAGTAGACGTAACATTTTCTTTTCTACTGCTTACTGCTATAATTGGTGGTTAATAAATACTCGTGTGATGGCAGTGTCCGTATGTTGCAATGGGATGTTGGACAGCACTAGGTAGGTACAGTATGAATAAAAAGTGGCAACAGCCTAAGGGATTGACTGTTAATATTGCTTGCATTATTTCCATTTCTGGAACCTTAGAAAGAAATTTTAAAAGGCACTCAGAATATACATTGGTTCATCAGTTAGGCTATTAGCACAGAATAACTGTATTAATAATAATTAAAAAATCACAGAATAACTGTATTAATAACTAAAAATCACATAGTAACTGTATTAATAACTAAAAATCACATAACTGGATTAATAATAATTAAAAATAAGTACCATGTTAATAATAAATTCAAATTACTCAGAGCAGTAACAGTATATTATACAGTTTGAGAAAAAGGCTAATAATAGCAGTGGTTTTCTTGTCCATATTACTACGTGCTCTGATTGTTGAACGGGGCAGAGGGTTTGAGGTATCTCCCATCTCATCCAAGAGTAATTTTTAAATTGAACTGGAAAAACATTTGTGGAAAATGAAAGCATATTTAATTGCAAAATGGACTCAACTAATCTTATCAGGCTCCGTTCATCCGTAATTCTCACCAGCACCAAAAACGGGTCAGAAGCCGTTTCAAGTGCCTTTAAGCTTCCTACTGATGTACTCTAAACAAAAGGTCCAAGGTTTCCGCGGGAAGAGTAACAAACCCACCAGGACTTGACAAAGGGTGCGTGTCCTCCTGTTTTCCCATGAACTCCTCTCTGCTCTCAGCGCGGTGGCTGTGGGAGCGAGGTGGCCTCCCCTCACCCGCGGCTGGGGCTGGCTGGGGCCGTGCTGCTGAGACCCTCTCACTGCAGGCAGCTTCTCCGAGTAGCAGCGTCTTTCATGGGACCATCTGCGGCAGTCTCCCTACGCCCTCTCTGTGCTCAATTCAACATCCAGACTGGATTGTTCAAGATCTCCTTTTAAACCAAACGCTACATGCACATTTTTGTATTCACTTCCAAGATACCAAAAAAAAATAAGGATTTAAACCATGAATTTGGCTATGATCATTCACCTGTAATTGCTTTCCAATTCATTTTAATCTTTTCGTGCACTCGTTACGTGATAGATTAAAACCCAGTTGCATCAGCAAGCCGAGTGCCCACACTCAGTCTCAAGCAGGGATAAAGTCTTTGCCCGGACACGTGCAGAGGTCAAACAGCACAGCTCAGGCACACGCTATAAATAAGGAGTTACAGTCAAGGACAACAAGGTGAATATTTAAGAAAGGACATCCGCGGCTTTTCCCATGCCTTGAAGAAACACGGGAAGGATCAGGAAGCCTCTCAACGCAGGGAGGCTGAGGAAGGGAAGGATCTCACTAGCTGGTCGTGCTGCAGCAGGAGCACTCTCGACAGACCGATGGCAAGTCCCAGCCCAAGGGCTGCAGTTGAGTTGACAGCGATGAGGAAACAATGGCAGGAGGACCGGGGGAGGCGAAAGGTACACAAAGATGCACCATTTCCCTTCATACGGGATTAAACGCGGCCTACGCGCAAAGCAGCGCTTCACCAGGCCTGCCGCCAGCGCGTGGCAAGGGGAAGGCAGCGCTCGGCCTGCAGAAGAGTCTGCGGGATGGCACCCTCGGAAAACACGGGCACTGCTCCCACCCATCTGCCATGGAGCGAGTGCGCAGGGCCCTCAAAGACCAGAAGTAGAAGCAGGAGCCCGGCCCCGCTGCTGTGCGGCACTTGTGTAACAGCTGCTGCCGGGCTTCCCAGGGGCTGCAGCCAGCTGCACGCACCAGGACACCCTGCTCTTGCTTCTGCTCACGGGGAGATTTGCCAAGGGGAAGGCAGCTGGCAAAAGCCGGTAAATCCTTCAGCTCAAGCTCACAGAGATACTGCTGGGCTCCTGCCAGCTCTGGTGGTGGGTCAGATAAAGAGCCCTGTGCTCCAGGTAGCTCATAAAAAGAGATTAAAGCAACACTGTCGATGAGACAGTTTCCTTCCATTTGCCCACTCAGAACAATTTCCCCTCCAAATTAATTTCTCCCTTCCTCTACTCAGTGGAGGAGACTGTAAATTGGCCCTGGTCGAGAGGCACCAGGGTGCCAGGTGGGAACCATGGGAAAGCTACAGTCAGAACTGAGAGGGGCACAGCCAGGGAGGCCTCGCATCCCCACTCCACACTCATCCCCCTGGCACCAGACCACTCCTACAAGATAAGTGTGCTTCCTGCTGTGGCAGGGACGCAGACCCTTATGCTGCAATGCAAATATGAATGAGTGGTTATAAAAAGAATTGAAAAAGCATTTGGTTGTCACACAACTAAACATTTGTTTCCAAGAAATTTTGAGAGTCCACCTAGACTGTTTTGGAGGTCCATCAGATTGAGAGATTTTCTCTGCTCCTTGCAAACGTGGCTTTGACCGATGAGGGAGCATGATACAAGCATTAGCGACGGGACTTGTTAAACTTTGACAGTAATGCAACAAGGAAGCCAGAAGACATAGCCGAGATGTGAGAACAACAGATGGAGATTCTGCCAAGATAATGCTGCATTCCTCCATGGACAGCCATGATCTATCCAAGCTCCAGGGATGGTCATCTTTCATATCAGCATTCCCATCTTCCCCAAGCAGGGCAAAGCTAGCTCCCTTAGACAGAATATCCCTTAAACCTCTCCATCAGAAGGGATAAAAGAGAAAAAAGTGATAGAGCAACACCATACATCAGCCATGCAATTACTGATTGTATATGAAGTCCATATTGGCCTTGCTGTTCCATAAAATTTGCAGAGCACCACCCAGCTGAAGTCTACATTAACAAAAAGCACTTGGCCACCTGGCAAAGGCAATCTACTGACCAAGCCTCAGGTATGGACCCACACAAACATCTTTGAAAGACAGAGGTCTGCAAAGGAACTTACTCATCTACCCTTGCATCCATGTACCTAACATCTGCATTGCGCTTCATAGCAGGTAACAGCAGAACAGAAACACCAACACCCTTGTCAACCAACTACGTAATAAATTAAGATGTTGTGGATGTTAGCTGGCTTTCTAGGGAAATACAGTATAATCATGAAAAATGGAGCATTACAGGATTCTCTTCTAAAGAATTAAGTTTGTTTTTCCAAGCATAATAACTGATAGGTTAATACCTCTAATACACTGAAAATATTTGCTGTACAGTCCAAGAACTCCTACTCCCTTTAGCACAGCCTGGGGTTTCTGTTACTGCACCAAGTCTCAAGAGAACAGCTAGATGAAGAACCTGCTTTCTCCTATCTACCGCATCTCTATTCTTCTAAGGTTCCTAACTGCTGTGCCTCAACTTATGTACAGCTGGTTTTGCATTTACTGTAAGTTCTTTACAGATCATAGCTCTGAACTTTGTTCCCCGCACAGAAACTTTCATCTCTCAATCTGATTAAGCTTCTACCACATGACAGTTAAGAACAACATCTGAGCCCTGAGATCAGATTATTAACATTTATTTCAAGATCATGCATAACAGAAAGCATCAGCTTTCAGCAGGAGCCTCTGCAAGCAACTGAAAACACAACAGAGGTGCCTTTCTCAGCTGTCTAGTGGCCGTTCATGCTTTATTCACTCCACTAAGCATACTGCTGCTGGTTTGAAATGAAGATCAATGGACTTTGTGGACAAACACACTTTTATAAAAAGTAACTCCTGTTGAACTACAGAGATGTGACACAGTAGATTTGGCCTCAGCCCACAATAATAAGGAGCTGCTTTACCCTAACCTCTGCCTAACACCCTTTTCTTCTGCCATGCTCTTCACCTGCAGCTGCATCTTCTGAAGAGAGCTATTCTTATTAATAAAAGAGCTTAGTCTTATTAATATACTCATTATACTTCAGATTCCCTGAAACCATCTGTAGCAAGTCCCAAACCATGCATCTTTGAGCACTCCATTCTTGTGAGAGCCAAAAGCAAAGACTTTTCCCTACCCTGTCTCTGCTCCGTGCTTATTTGGAGCTGCTGCCGTGCTCCCACAGCCACAGAACATCCTGTGTGTAAGAAGGTCACTTTAATTAACAGATAACACAGAGATGGTTTTGGAAATGAAGTCTCCCATTCCCATTTCACAGCCTGTCCCCAAGTCTCTAAATATATATATTCACAGCTCCACACAGAATTTAATGGGATTGGAAAGAGACTGCTCATCTGCAGGCAACACATCATTTTTCTCTAAAATATGGGTAGTTAAGGAAAATGTCACTAGCAGAGTAATTCCAGATGACTTTAAGTTATTTAACTGTCCACACAAAATCTTTGCATACACCTTGAAATGAAAGGTTCCTTTCCATTAAAACAGTTTATGTAAGAGTCTGAATTAAAAATGCATTCAGAAAACGCTCTGTCTCTAAGCTGGTGCAAATCTTCATAGCTCTACTGATTTGAACAGCTCAGCATACAACAAAAATACTTTTAAGCAGAAGAAAGTTGGTTAAAAATATGTCTTCAAGTCCCTAATTTTGAAGTCGGGGGGAGAATTACTCTTCTTGGCACTTACCTTTCAGGAGTTTTGCTAAAAATCCCCAAGACTCGAGGGCAGTGGCAGCTTCAGAAAGCCCGTGACAGTCAAAAGTCAGCAGATTGATTTGGTTTTTTTCTAGCAAAATAAAATCCACTACTCATATTCTTCTAATAAGTAATTCCTGTCAGGTGACTTACTAATATTTTTACAACTTGGTACAACTTTGTTTTTTGATCCGGAAACATTTAAGGGAAAGGGCACTCAATAAATATCTCAATGAAATAACCTGCTAAAGAGATAATTCCTGCCAGTTACAGAAACCTAAAGCCCACTCTGAACGCTCTTCAAATCAGTCTTTTTTGTACCACTGACCAGCGTGGGGGAACAGGAGAGGCAGGAAGATGACATCAAGCAAACCAGCAAGTTTTCTTTACCACCAGCTACTTTCTGACACAGGCTGTTCAGAAAGAAAAAGCTGTAAAAATAGGGCTTCACTGACAAATTTCATTAGAAGGATTTCAGTGAAAGAGGAGGAAAACCAAGGAGCCAACATCAAACAGGAGCCTGCTACCTCAAGCTCCACCCGGGGCTCGGGAAAGGGAGGCCCAAGGACCCTCTGTGAACTGGGGCTCAGGGCCAGAGCACCGCCCAGCGTTTCTCCTACAGCCAGGGCCACATTCACTGGTGGACTGGAGCCACCGGTACCCCACCAGTGACCCTGCAGGTTCCTGTGGGCCATTCCCCACCCTGCCAAAGGGTCTACTTTGGTTAGCACAACCATAAGCTTCTTCCCCACACAGATGGTCTGGGATGTGTCTCCCTCAGCGCCGTGGTCCCCTTAGCAAAAACCGCAGCTTGTTTTATTGGTTGAGGCTTTTGCTGCAATAGCAGGTTCTGTAGGTCCAGCTTTCCTCAAAAACCCTTCTCAGAAGAACATGTCTGCTGCAAACTGAAAAACAACATCTGTTGCTACAACTGTTAAGCTACTCAAGTGACTGCATGTTAGAGGTGGGTCATCCTGAACTCTGCAGGCCAGAAATACATTCCCAGTGCCTTTAGTTTATTCAGACAAGGTCGACTGCAGTTCTGTAAACAGAGCCTACCTCCAGCACCAAGGGTTGAATGTCATGAAGTGAGCTGGGATATACATTTCCTAATGGCAAATCCCTCAGTCATCTCAAAAACAGGAAATGAAACAAAACCACACAAATAAATCATAATTCAGTTACTGGTCAGAACACTGGACATTTCTTCCCAGAACCTCTGACCTTTACTCAGTACCTCATGGAAAATAAAGATTTGAAGGACTTCTGCTTAGTATCACGCTTTCCTCTCCTATGCATATCTTCAGCTCTCATGCCAAAGAAACCTTCTTAAGAGCCAGAAAGAGAACAAACTGTGGTTCCCTCCATAGCACAGGTTACTCACACTGCCTCCTCCAGCTCCCATCCTCTCAACTGGGAAGTGCTATGTCCTGGCCTCAAGGGCTTCCACCTTGGCAAGCGATTGATTCTCCCTTTCCTCTCACGATGCTGCTGCATCAGGATGATGGCAAAGGTTACTCAGATGTCTGAATCTTCTACCACCTTCGTGCCCTTCTACTCCACACCCATATGGCGGACAACAAAGATACCAAATGACTCGGGGCTTTCTCTTTCAAAGCAGCACAAGCTTTTAGAATTATTTTACCTAATTCTTGCCAATACCTATGCTGAAAGATGTCATCATACTACCCTTAAACTACCTATTCATAGGATCATTTGCCAGATGTTCACTGGTTAATATAAACTTGATCTGCCAGCCTCCTTCTCAAAGATAGGAGAATACAAAGTATTAATTATTAAAGTATTATTGGACCCCAGACTTAAGAATTTTTCTGTGTACGTGTGTGTGAACATTTCAGTCATATGTAGTTTGGACTTTTTTCTCCTTACTCCTGCGGCATATTCTTCATCCATTTTTATTTTTACAGGAAACAACAACAACCTAGTGCTTTTTCTGTGCCAGAAGAGTCTCCCTGTATGCTATTAATGTTGCAGGTTCCTCTTGTTCCCTGCAAGTTCCCTCCAGTACACATCTGTAGAAAAGAGAGAAAAGTTTTTCTTTATACTGACGGAGTTGGCATCCATTCCTCATGTCACCACTTGCTCAGAACTACACTTCACAGATTCATCTTTCTTGCTCTTTTATTCCTTTTCACTACTGCTGACTCTGAGAGAGATTCACCTACCTAAATTCTGCTTAAGCTCAAGTTGTGATGCATTAAAATGTTTATTATTTCTAAGGAAAGGAAGATTTAGAAAAATGAGAACAGTCTTTCTAAAGTGCACACACACACAGCTTTTTCTAGTCAATACATTATGTATTTCTTTTCAAGAATTTAATTGCCTGCAAATAGATTATTTTCAGGGAAATGTGCTTGGTATAAAATCCTGTAGAGAGGTGTTCATAAGATAAATGTTTATCATTTTGCATTGCCTTTTATTTCTTAGTTTGAATCTGTAGGAACTTCCTAGG
Source organism: Actenoides lindsayi (assembly GCA_025331215.1). Taxonomy (NCBI): domain Eukaryota; kingdom Metazoa; phylum Chordata; class Aves; order Coraciiformes; family Alcedinidae; genus Actenoides; species Actenoides lindsayi. The sequence continues at coordinate 126,393 of WTSP01002915.1, forward strand.
AGGTTAAGAGATGCATAAGAAAAGTTTGTGTAAAATGAGCCGAGTGTTTGCTATGAAAGATGGTTCTAATCACCAACTGCCACGGAGGACTTAGAGACAGGCAACTGCAGATGTGGCAGCACACAGAATAAACACAAGGTAAGTACCGTTCTTGGCACGTATAATAGGTGTCTTCAGGGTCACCAGTATCCATCCAGCCACGCTCTCAGACAGGCTGCCAGGGACACCAGGCTCCCCGACAGGGCTGGGGATAGGTAGGATCTCCTGGACAGCTGCAACTTGTACCTTATGCAGACCAGGAGGAAAATGGTCTGTTATTGGGCTTCTTCTTTAACCCAGACATAGGAAAAAAGGAAGACTAGAAAAGTCTGTTCTCCCATGCACATTCATGTGACCTTCTGACAGGAAATTAATCTCTTGACCCTATCCATTTAGAAATAGGAAGGAACAAAAAGCATGTTTCAGTTAACAGGGAACACCACAGTGTTGACCACAAATAGAATCATAGAATCATTAAGGTTGGACATGACCTTCAAGATCATCAAGACCAACTCTCTACCAAATATTATCAGGAACACTAAACCATGTCTTGAAGTGCCACATCCAGTCATTTTTTAAACACCTCCAGGGATGGTGATTCCACCACCTCCCTGGGCAGCCTGTTTCAATGCCTCACCACAGTCTCAGCAAAAAAATTTTTCCTAATATCCAACCTAAACCTCCCCTGGTATAACATAAGCCCATTTCCACTTGTCCTATCACTAGTCACCTGGGAAAACAGACCAACACCCACCTCACTACAACCTCCCTTCAGGTAACTGTAGAGAGCCATAAGGTCTCCTCTCAGCCTCCTCCTCTCCAAACTAAACAACCCCAGCTCCATCAGGTGCTCCTTATAAGACATTTTCTCCAGACCCTTTACCAGCTTCGTTGCCCTTCTCTGAACTCGCTCCAGCACCTCAGTGTCTTTCCTATGCTGTGGCACCCAAAACTGAACACAGTGCTCAAGCTGTGGCTTCACCAGTACCGAGTACAGAGGGATGATCACTTCTCTTCTCCTGCTGGACGCACTGTTTTAGATGCAGGCCAGGATGCTGTTGGCCTTCATGGCCTCCTGGGCACCCTCCTCACAAATACTTGTCTAACTCTGTTTCTGGAAAACGTACATGTAGGTAAACTAGGTAGTTCATGACACAGCATATTGCAGCTTTGGGGAAAGAAAAAAAACAAAACAAAGCAGCAACACAAAAATTAGTATCTGTTGAGGTTTGGTTTAGTTGTCTTTTACACAAATGCAGAAAAAGAGTTAAGATGGACATTTACACCTTTGGAAAGCCAAAGCCATGCATCTTAGACCATATTATGTATCCATATTGAAACCACAGTCTATAGCTGGAGCTGCAAATATTCAAAGCCTTAAGAAATCACTTACCTACAGAAAAAAATTTGCACATTTTCATGTTCTAATCCCCCCCTCTTTAAGTTGCACAACACTTTAGAATTTGTTTTAAAGTACTGTTTCATCTAAGATCAGATTTGATTTCACACTTTGCTCATATACCTAAGAGTACAGAATTATTCAAAATTTGTCCATCCCATGGTGAATCCATCCAGAAGCATGAAATAATTACACTCGGGCATGAAACAGTTCTTCTCATTTCTATGCCTTATCTGAGACAGCATGATGATTGATGCTCAAGTAAAGCATTTGTTCCAAAAGTCTTTCTCGGTTAAGTATCTGATTTTCAACATATGCAAAAGAAAAGGAGAAAAAAACCAAACATATTCCGGTTGTAACATGAACCTGACATTTTTGAAATGCCAATGGACTGGTTTTTAATTTTTGCTGGTATTTCTTTGCTTATTTCAGCATTCCTAGATTTTCCCTGTCGCTGTTTTGAAGCGGTGGGAATTATCCCCCACAGCAGTGCAACCCCCTAAGCCTCTGATACCAAAACTGATACTTACATAGCAGAAGCCATGAAATCTATTTTCCCCTCTGTCAGGTGTGAAAAGAGAATTTAGATATCTTAAAATAGGGCAAAAATCTAGAGAGATTTAAAACTGTTTTCAGGCTCTAGAAAAACACCTGCACCAAACCTTTGACAACAGCCAAGAGAAACCCTAGTTCAGGTACACGGAGTGTGTAAGCGACTCTGAAAAACTGAACATAAGCTAGAAATCCTCTGAAAATGCATGGCTACTGTGCTTTGTATTCACAGTTAGCAGCAGCAATATCCCCCCTTCCGAAATAAGCTTGGCTGCAGAGATAGATACAGTTTGGCGCGCGGGGACACGTCAGCCTAATATCTCTTGTTCCATATTCACTGTTCTCCCAGCTTATTGCCTGGTTTAAGCTCACCATAAAACAAACATCTCTTTCCCTGCACAGCTACCCACATAAACCCTCACTACCAGAGCACCACAGAGGCATTATTATCTACAGGAGTTTTAATACCTTTGGCTAAAGGAGTGCTACATAAAGGAAAAAAAAAAAACAGGGGGGTTAATGTTGCCGATTTCCTTTACTCCCTGCACAGCACCAGAAAGGCATCATACCCCAGCAACCTCTCCACACTCGGGATGTTACTCACACGTTTCCCCTCTCCCTCCCTCAGTGGAAGCCTTTTAAACCACTTTTAATAACCCATTAAAGCCACGTATCTGCCTACAAACTAACATAGCACCTTGCAATATTCACGTTAAGGAGGCTTCTTTGAGTATCACTCTCCCGACAGCAACTTGCAAAGCCAGTTCTTACTTGAATGGCATGAAGATAATGGAAATTTGCAGTCCTGACCAGCTACCAAGGCCAAGTATCAAGCTCAGGCTGCTGTTAGAAAGAAACAAAAGCCCATGTCAACAGAGAGATATGATTTAAAATGTGTTTGCTTTTTATAGCTATGCACTCTATAGCACTACATGGTAAACAAAAATGTGCCATTAAATAGCTATCCATTAGCAATTCTGCAGTTGACAGGTACCCAACTCTTTCTTCTGACCTAAAGAAAAAGAGGGGGGTTTTGTTTGTTTTTTTTAATATGTCATCAAGGCAAATAAGCTGGAAACAGCAATTATCTGAATGGATAGAGCTTGGCTCTGCTCCAGCCACCTTCTGCAACTGCAGCAAAGGCAGGAAGGATGACAGAAAGCTAAGACTGGACTTCAAGTATTTAAAGATGACTCACAAATCAGGTGCTTGACTATGGCAGAAATTTCCAATAGTACTGAGGTGCAGCTCCGACCTCACTGAAACCAGTGGAAGATTCACAGTGGGTTTCAGGGCATCCAGGAGGTAGCTCCTCAATGGGACCTGTGAGGTAGCAGTGGTGGTGCTAACTTTATTTCTGATGTGGTCAATTGGCAAGATGAGATCTCATTATCTGCATCTCTTCTAAAAACCCCTGTTTTCATTTTATTAAGTATCACTGAGCCTTTATTACCAGCGCAAAATGAGGCTCCTGTTCATAGACCATGGCATCCCTCCCCCATAAAACCACCACAACACGGAGAATAAATAATGACAGTATTACCCTTGAAGGCCCATTACACCATCAGGTGCCTGCATAATGCTGATTAAATGGTCTCCTAGCCATGGTGAGCAAATGACAACACAAGGGACCGCCATACTTTCTTATGGTGCTGTATTTGATGTTTCAAAAGTACAGTGGCAGATCTTTTAAAAGGTGTTTGGTTAAAACCAACATAAACATTTGTAATTCTGCACATGCTGTATGTTGAAATTGCTACAGGAAAACTCTGAGCAAGATGAAAGTACCAAGGTTATCTCCGAGGTGTAACTTCTGTGTTTAGCAGCCACCACCTGCAACGTATGGGAGAGACTGTACTAGGACTAACCTGTACAAAACATCAGAGATACCTTCCAGACAACACAACGTAGCTTAGGTTTTTCTGAAAATACAAGAACAGATACTGCATACAGGTCTAAGAAATTCATCTTCAGGGCACCTTCTCCCCACTCACTGCGTGAAGTTAAGAAGACAGGGCTTCAACAGGTTCCCTTGGGTCATGAAATCCCATTTCCTGCTACAGCACATAAGCACATGAGGTATCTAAACCTCCACCTCCACCCTCCCACATCCCCCCCAGCAGCACCCAGGTCCTAGAGTGGTGGGAAGAAAGTGAAGAAGCACCAACAAAAGAAGAGAAGGCAAAACTGAAAGAGTGGAAAGAGAATTGCAGCAATGCTAGAGGACAAAGCTGGACACCGAAGGGATGCAGTGAAAGGACAGTGACCAAGGGGAAAGGACAACCAACCCCTAATTGGGTTAAAATACAGAAGAATCTCCCTGTTACCAAAAAATAAACCACGGGTGAAGGAACAATGTTGTGGAAGGTCCCTCCTGTAGCTCCTTCTGGGGTTGTCACTTGGTGAAGCTTGACACCTCCCTCTGTCTCAGAGGCATGGAAAACACCAAGGGGTTTGAAGACAGCTATATATTCTTTAAAATCTCAACATTTATGGGATTTCCATTAATCTGCCCCACAAAAATTTTTCCTTTGGTTCCAACTCCAATATGGATGATAGGGAAAGACCAAATATGAGAAAGAAGGAAGATTTAAAAATAAAAGAAATATGGGAGACAGACAGAACCTTCATTAAATTGAACTTAAACAGAAAGCAGCTTTATTTGTGAAAACGACAATAAGAGGGGGGTCTTCCCGATGACCCAAAGCACATCCCTAAAAGATCTCCCACAGGCAGACTGAAGCAGCAGCAGCATCTTTTCAACGTGGCAGTGGAGCAGCTGCCAAGTCTGTTCTGGTACCATAATCACTCTGTTAACTATAAATCCCCACGGCATCTCTTAGTTATATAACTTTTTTTTTTGCTTTTTGCTTTTTAAGAAGCTTTAGACATAAAGACCTCCTCGATTTGGTCTACATGGTATTTTAGTTCAACTGATGAGTCTGGTGTTGTAATTCCTACACTCATTAATGCAGCCTACATTCAAAACCAAAACCTGCTCTAGAAGCCATGGTTCCTGTATATCTAGGAGCTGTGTTTACCACAAGAATGCTGAAAATAAGAATAAATTTAAACCTTTCTGTGTTCACTGAAACACCTAATGAGAAAACTGCCACCTCAAGCAGTAAAGTGGTAAATTGTTATTGCTGATGAAGACAGCAGAGCTCCTCTGTAAATACAAAAAATGCTGTTTCAGCTACTTTGGCCCTGAATCAAAGAACCAGCATGTTGTTCATTCACAAAGAAAGCAATGGGATTTGTATGGTCTGCAAGTGCCTAAACGGTGTATTCATGCCACTGAAGTGCAAAGCTGTACAGAACAGGATTCTTTTCTCACTGAGGTCAGGACAGCTTCTGACTCAAATGGAAGCAAATTAAACTCTGCCACCTCTAAGCTGGTAGACCAGACAAGAGAACCTATTGTGTCCAGAGCTTTAGGAGCTAAAATAAAGCAACCCAGCTTGAAAAAACTCAAGTGAAGCAGTACCTTGTACGACAGCCATGCGCTTCTTCCAAAAGCAGAAATGTGCCACCATCATTAGAAAGCACGGATAAACATATTTGGTCAGGCTTGCATCCTGGCACCATTTTTATTGCTCTTGACTGAGCCAACAAAACCTCAAAGAGGCAACATGAAAGTCATGCAGATTTCAACCACGGTTTATTTCTGGAACTGCCAAAACTGGAAGGGAATAGCCTCTCCCCCACGTTTTTTCATCAGCTTAGAAACAAAACACGGGAGTGTTTTTCTCACCGTCTCACACCGCGGAACAAACAGTAAGGCTTTTATCTCGAAACAACTGATGCTACAGGAAGCGATCCAGTCATCGGGGCAACGGGAGGAAATTATCACCAAGCTGCTCCTTAGCCTGTCAGCAGAGCCTGTAGCTCCACATTTGGGCTGCACCACGCCAGTGCCCCAGGTGCAGGCACACGGCATACGCTTGAGGCCGTGCCAGCACCCCCTCTTAGACAAACCATTCAGCATCGCGTGATGGCTCTTGGTAATCTGTGCATGCTGATGTATCTATTGCCCTTAGTGCCTTTCAGACCACTACAGGCAGTAACAGGAACCACCGAGCCCTAAAGCGGGTCTTTAATCTGCTATTCCTTTTGTACAGGAACTTGTGTAACAAAATCTATGGTAACCTGTAGAGCGCAAACTGGCAGGTGACAGCAGAGCGAGCTCTGAGGAACGTTTGTGTGAACCTGAATTGAGACAAAGACTTAATTTCACCACGCTGAGTTTAATGCGTTGCCTTTTACCTACTAAATTAAGCAAGGGCAAGGCACTTTCCCATACTTCTAGCAGTGGAGTTAAACTATGCATTCAGAGCTAATTATCGGATATGATACTTAAACCCTGCCATTATGTATGCTGACTAAGGAGAATGCAAAATGCAGCTCCCAGGCAAATGAGACAGGCACACGGTGAGTGGGAAAGACACAAAGTTCCCCTAAAGGACTGCAATGCCCAAGATGCCAGCTGTCCAGAATCTGCTGCAGAATCTGAACAAAACTCTGGTGCGTGGCAAGGACAAAGCAATGCTGATCATTTCCATCTCCTGGCTGGGGTTCAGGATTTGGTGATGTGGGTGCCCATCCTCTCCAATTCCAGGTGCTCTCTTAACACAAGCATGACTGATGAACCACCTTGCAATGTAGCACGGTGAGCAGTTATTTTTTTCTCCTCTGTTTTTCCTCACCATGCATATTTTCTGAAGTCTGAAGGAACTGCAACATTTTGAAAACCACACAAACCGTGCAGCCCCAAACTTGCAGAGGGACTTAACTCTGGCACATAGCAGGAACAACCAGCAGCAACTGATTTGGTTCCCAGCTGTCCTTCTGCTCCCAGGGGGTGGGCAGGAGCATCCCTGCAACCTCCGGATGTGGCCTGGGGAGCCTGGCTGTCAGCCTGCCAGCAGTCATCTCTCCTCTTCTGCAAAAGGCTGGCAGAGCTGCAGAGAGCTTTGCTGGGGGAGCAGGAAAGGAGGATAAATGCTCTCTCCTAGCACAAATACAGCTGTTTCCATAGATGCACGCCTGCAAAAATGCTGCTTTTGTTTCAGGTGGGAGTGTGAAATCTGAGTGGTCCTTCACATGCTGCCACTGCTTTTGGTAACCAAGGCCAGAAATTCTGAGAAAAGAACAATTCTTTTATGACCTGGAAAAGTTTGTCAAGAAATGATGGTGAAGCCAGGCTTCATCTGTACTTAACAGTCTGGCAAGGACTAAAGGAAGACAACAAAACTCAGGAAAGCCTCCGTGACCAGGCGTGGACATGGAACCGTGGGACCACCCCACGCTGATTAAAAAGTTGCCCAAACAGCAGGGCTGTAGAATTGTTTGCTCTGTCCAGGTTTGTGCTGCGGGTCCAAATGGCTACAGACAGTGCAATTATAGATGGTCTACAGGGTAACAGGCACAGCACAGAGGTAAAGCTGCCAAGGACCAAAAGTAGCCAAGTTCCATTAATCACTGACAAAGCATCCTGATGCTAAATGCTTCACATTCATCCTTTCCTAAGCTTTTAATTTTACAGTTTATTATAAACAGAGCTTGGCTGCAGAACCTCAGTTAAACCCCCACACAAAGCCACATTTTTCAAACCATCATCCCCAGCAGTCCTGTGCTGTCCTCCCTCATCATCCACAATCATTCCTCCGTATTTACATTGTGTACTTTACGAACATTTTAAATTATTCTTCCAGCCCAACTAACAAGCGCTCATAATAATCTGGATGCTGGCACTGTCTGTCCACAGCAGGCAGATGCTACTGTGCTCAGGAGAAGAGGGAGCTCTCTTTATTTTAGCATGTGGGCAGGCAAAGCTTTCAGAACAAGCAGACACTGGAGAAATTCTTGCTCTTTGTTTTTGCTGCTCCCTAGGGGAACAGTTCTGCCTCCATTCGCAGCAGGAAGCCCACCTGAGGAGATGCAGTGCCGAAGGACAGCTGCCTCTCGACAGTCCCCGCGTGTTTATACGAGTCCATATTCCTCAGTACGCCTGGAAAGCTGCCTGCACGAGCTCTACATTTCAGTGTATCGGAAATCAGTATTTTTAAAAGCTAGCAGGATCCTTTGCTTGTATTAAAATGCCAGTTATCCTACGGATCAATTGCATTTACCTTATGACTTGCCTTCCAGTGGCAGTGTGAATTCTGAACAATTACATATTTTAACTAAGCAAGAAAGTAAGAAACCTGTGGTTTTCCACTCCACAGATCACTCTCATCTCAAAGACTTGGGAGGTTTTTCTATCTTCCCTTGCCCCCCCATCACATTGTACCACCCTTCTCCTGAGACCTTACACGCATTAGGAAATACTCACCAGCAAGCACTTAATTGTCTTTGTTCCTCTGTCCACCCCACTTGATGCTCCTCTGCCTGTCCCATGTCCATCGGCCCACAGTTCAACAGTCTGGCACTCCCAGGTTTCCAAGGAATACGACTGCAGCTTACCATACAAAACCTCCTGTGGGCCCTTTTCAAGCTCAACTCATGAATGCTTGGACCATTCTCCTCACCTATTTTGAGTTTTTCTTGCCTGCAAAATGCTCAGCAATGGCTTGTGTGCAAAAGCACTGCACAGGAAAACATTTTATAAGGTTTTAAGATGCCACCACAGTGAGAGGGGATCTGGAAAGACCCATGAGCAGGATACAAACACCTCACAGCCCAGATCCCTAAGACACATACAGGATGCAATCAGCAGCTGCTCCCTAAAGAATATGAAGACAACCCAATTGGTTTATACAACAAAAAGCCCTGTAACTAAAGCACTGCTTTCTCAGTTGAGCCATGCAGAGATGGTTCTTCAAAAGTCACTTGGGTTCCTCATCACCATATCATTCCTCAGCTCCACGGACAAGCTTTTCTGTATCACTTTTATTGAATTAACTGTCAGAGCCCAACAATAGCCAGGTAAAGGTGAAACTGCAGCCCAGATATATCTCTGTTCACTAGGAATGCCTGCACCATTCATGACAAGAGATGCATGGCAAAAATATTCCCTGACAGGAGAAGGTTCCTGTCGATATTAGATAGATTAGGCCAGATTCTTCATTAGAGTAACTCTGATCTGCAAAATGGAACTGAACTAGAGATTGGCTTACTATTACCATGAAATTACCATCATTTTTATCTACACTTCCGCTTATCCTCTTCCCAGGACTTCAGCTCCCTGGTGAAGAAGAAGGCTATGAGACCTGGGAGAACATAAAGTGCCTTATGACACATTCGTCTGTTTATTTTCATGGTGAGAAAGCCTTAAATGCTTAAACGCTGGCGGTAATGTCATAAAAATTACCAGGGACTTAGCATAGGGCAGTTCAAAAGAAAAGACATATTTCTGTGTCAGTGTTCAGAGGCTGATAGGATCGTGAAAGCTCTTGAAATTTTCCTGCCATTCAAATTGAAGCCTCAGCTGTACAAAGTCAATGACTGCAGCAACTGTAGATAAGAGAGTCAATGTGTCTTGGCTTCCAAGTCAGGGCTGTGCAAGTCCTAACTCAGTCAAGTACTTGTGCACCTGGCATCTTGAGATTCAGTGGGCTGCTCGCTCTCCCAAAAGTTAGTGCTTCCCCAGAAACAGCCTCTAACTTCCATGGTGAAGCAGGAGGAAATCTCCTCCTTGCTCAGCTCCACAGAGACTGGAAATTTCCTGTTTCTTCCAGGGAAAGATTCTCCAATAAAGACACTAAAACAGGCAACAGAACTTCTTTGAGGGCTTCTCATCCCCTGCTGCAGAAGCCACTACTGTGGCTCACAGTAAAGCATGCGTAACTCCACCGAGACTTAGGCTGCTATAGTTCGGCGTGGTTTCTTTGCCCAGACCAGACTCAGCAAAGAACAAAAACATCTTGAAACAATCATGTCTTTATAAGTCTTCTTCCAGTCTAAAACTCAACAGAAGGCCTTTCAGTTGCTCTCGGAACAAACGCTGCAGGGCACCATCCAATGGTCCTCTGCTAATTCAACTGCAGACCAGGAGCATCATGCATCAGTGGCAACCAAACCATTCTGCTGGGTTCTAAAGAGACACTTCATACACTAAATGCCTCTGCATTCACGATGCTAAGTATTTATCCAGGCTGGAGCTTCAACGCATGTAGTAACAAGCTGTAAAAACATGTCAGCAGAATTTGAGCTGAAGTTGCCAAGTGTCAAAATAGGACAGTGCTTAAACATTTGCAAATTTTGCTTATGATACAGCAGCACAAGGCAAATATACCACCATTAGCATTTCAAAAATAGTTTCTGAATTAAAGGAAGCTTTAAAAATAATTTTGTTTTCTCCTGGCATCCCTATGCTAATGGATTCTACTTTTAATTAAAAAAAGTCTCTTGTATGCAGGCACAAGGCGTCACCATCTCCGTATGCAACTTGAGTTCCTCCAGCAAAGCAAATCAGACTGTGGTCTGCCTCTCGCTTCTCCCCAGCAAACCTGGGAGGCTTTGCACACAGGTTGATGTCTCATGCCACTCCAGATGTCCACGTTCCACTGACATGCGACAGTAAGGTCATGGGGATACCCACGAGTGAGCTCTTTCAAGTAAACTAAGTCACATAGCTGAGAAAGATGATAAACTTCTCTTACAGATTGCAGTACCATCGTGTGTAACTGCAGAGGTGGTAAGTTACAGTCACACAGGAACTCCTTACCCACAGGAGGCTTGGCTGTGTAGGGCCAACATTTCTCCAGACCATTTTATGCATGTATTGCAAAATAGACTGAGCTGTTCATCTTTCAGCACATTGCTTTTTTCCTTATCCTCTCAACATCTTCTCAGGTATCAAACCCAGGCCTGTGGTTTGTAAAGACTGCTACCTTATTCAAGAATTATCTACCCAGAAATCTCATTAGCTAACATAACGTATTGCTAAAATAGGTAAAGATGACTCATTTTGTTTCTATTAGTCAAAAGAAAACAACAAACAGCTGAGAAGATGGAAAAATCACACACTTCACATGAAGCTACACTAAATCTGAGTATGGCACTGAAACAAAAAACCCTGGACAAGCAAGAATTCTCCAGAAAGCCAGTTATTAACCTGACAGTTAATCTGGTTGGCCCAGTATAACTTCAGTGGTAAATACACTGTGCCATTCAGGAATTCTATAGACTCCCTAATACCTACTTGCTACAGTTTAAAAGATTCCATCTTACTGTATGGCCCTTTACTTCCCAGCTCAAAACAGACAGACAGATAGACAGAGGCACTGTGTTGGGCCACTGGTAGTAAAGACACCGCAAAGCTTCTAAGTATTTTGGAGTTGGTAATTTTATTTTCCATGTAAGAGAGGTCATTTAGTGTGGTGGTGCTAACAACAGTGCCTTCAGGAATCAGTTTGAAGTCTTTCTGCCCAAGTTCACATCACAGCAGGTGCAAGTGCTGTAACAGTGCCAACCAGCAGAAAAGGAAGGAGACTCTAATACCAGAATTCAGATGTACCCTGGTGACAAGACACAGCCCTTCCATGCTACTGCAGAGCAATTAGCACAGTAAAACACTGTGCCTAGTTTTAGCTTTAAGGTCTCTCATAACAATATATTTATGCTGACACATTTTAAGAAGCAGGGGCAACTGAATATAAACTTAAGTTCTTTAATTTCAAAAGTAATGGGCAAGTTAGGGCTGTTTACTTTAAGATACCTTCCCTGCCCCACTCTAGAGGGGTTTGATCTTCACGAAGTACCATTCACCCCCTCTCCAGGAGATCCATTCCTGCCGTGACCCAAAACAGCCAGCCAGAACTGCAGGTCACCCTGGAGAGCATGGGGTGCACTATGCCAAACACCACCTGTATCCCACACGCATCTTCAAATCCTGACCAACTTGTTTCCCTCTCAACTGTGTGCTTCTGAGCACGGAAGCCGGCTCACTGAACCATACAACAAGCCTAACTTGTGCTCCAGAGTGTGACATCCTCCTCTTTTTGCTGGAGCCCAGATGCTAAACCCTCAGTGTTCAGAAGAGGACAGTCAGCTGCCAGGCTGCAGCCTTTCATAGCCTACACCTGGTAGGAAAACTATGCTCTGACACACAGCACCTCCAGGTGTCAGAGCCCAAAGAGCACCTACCCTGCCAGGGGTGTAAGCTGCATTGCTCACCACTGCTAAAGTAATTGGCTGTATGGATTTGAAACCCTGAGGTTTTTACTATATCACCTGCCCACAAAAAAAACCCAGAATAAAACAAGAAACAGAAACCCCAAACAAAAGAAAAAACCCCACCACCAACTCAACAACAAAACCCCCAAAAAACCAGTCCTATGAAAGAAAAAGAAATGTAGGCAGGAAGACATGAATTTTAGTCAAATCATGTGGGCAGACTGCACAGACAGGAAACCTTCTATTTTGTGCACACTGGGGAAATACCTCTGGGTAGGGGCACCTCTAAAGCAGTGCTGACTGGAAGATAGAGTGTACAGCTGCAAACAAGTAGTGCAGCTTGTCTCAGTTCAGGTAATAAAGAAAGCTATGCCAGGGCAAGACAGCTTTATTTTTTCTTTGAAAGTGTAGCTCCATTCTAGTTAAACTTTAAATTTTTTTGACAGTTCTGCCAGTCAAAAAATGTCAGAAGCAGAAAGAAAATAATCACATATGTAACCAACAGATACAATACAGCAAATGCAATACAGCAAAGGGTTTGTACATCTTCAACTGGTATAACCAGACCCACATAGTAAAAATCTCGTAGGAAGTACATTAACACATACTGCTAGTTTTTTTATTTCACTCATAGCCCAGGAAAGTGTCAATTAATTCCAGAGGCCTGTGATGCTTTTCAGTTCAGAGCTTCCCTAGACTTCAGAGGCTCTGAAACTTTAGAGAGAAGGGAAGGGCCTTATTTTACCCAGGCTCTGAATAGCTGGTGCCTGACAGGAGCAGTCACATTGTAGAGGCAGAGAGTGCACTTCCATGGGTGGCTTAAACGAGATCCAAGCCCAAACTCCTCCTGCACGAAGTGCCTGTGCCTCCCCAGCCCCAACCCAAACATTTCCACACACTCCTCATGTCAGCAGTGCAATCCCACAGCAACACAGTAAAGCAGAAGCTGATACAAGTGAAAGCTCCTATTTGGCAGTTTATTGTGTGCTAAAACGTACGTAACTATTGATGGTGCAAACTTCTACATAAGGGTCAGCAACATCCTTGAAGGACTATCAGGGGACACCTTACCCCACACAACCAATGGAACTTCTCCAGGAGTTTCAGAATTTTTTTGTCTGTATCTAATTTATTTTCCTACTTACTGATACTCACAAGTATCATCACCAGTATTTATCAACAGATTAGACAACAGTCCTTCCCTAAAGCTGTCAAATATTGCTATTGTCACCTTTTAGGAATTAGTACTGAGGAAATCTGGATAGCACTCTGCTTTGGCCCTCATTTCAGCAGAGACAATGGGCAAAGGGCAGAAGGAAAGACCTGTAGTGTTCCATAGAACATAGATGATGCTATACAGTATTTATGTCACGCTGCGCAATATACATGGCTTAGATAACTATAAATATTGTTACAGAGTGTTATAGAGAGGTGTTAAATTGGCACCCTCAACCACACCCCACCACAGGCTAGGGGAGAAGGCAGTGAGGGCAACAGAAATGATTTCTATGGAAAACACCATCCATAGAGGGAGAGCCTACTCTGAATTAAATGAGACCCATCTCTTTTCTCCTCGCTCCTGCCCCGAAACTGGCCCTACTGGTCAGGTCCTACCACCACCCGCCTTGACAAGACCCAGCCAGCTCAGGAGAAGCCCTGGAGGCTGCAGTGCTGAGCCCTGTCAGCCCAGCACTGTTTGGAAAGGCCTGCTGCCTTTAGGTGCGGGTCCCAGGCACCGTGCCTAGAGCAGCACCGGCCAAACCAGAGGGCTGCAATCCTGGCTGGTGCCTTGCACGTCAGCCTGCCCTGTTCGGGGAGACGCAGCCCCTACCCTTCCCCGCCACCACAGCCCCTCCTTTGGATGGGTGTCCAGCACAAGCCACCATCCCTAAGCCCCCAGCCAAGCAGAGCACAAGCTCCCTCCCTCCAGCAGCAGGAGGTGCAGGGGGTCCCTTGGACCTCCATCCACAGCCCAGCCCTCCTTCACTCAGCGGTGACTGTGCTGCACCATGAGACACAGCCTGGTACAGCAGATGAGATTCAACGGGAGGATTATGATGCGGCTTTCATGTCTGGCCTTTAAAGGTCCCCAGACAACAACCGCACCGGGCCTGAATTAAGCCTCATAAATGTAACCGCTGAATGGATTTTATGGGCATAATTCCCAGGGTCTTTGCAAACAATGCGTTCTGTCAAAATGGCATCAGAATGAAACAGGCTCTTTAAATGTCCAACAAAGCTCTGTTTGATGTGCCACATTCCGGGAAGCACAGCTCAGTAGGATTTTTATCTGTGCATCGTCAGGCCCCTTGTGCCTTTTGCTAAAAAAATTAATACAGCTTCACAACAGGGGAGAAAATATTCCTTTCTAAAGTATGCAGCCAGGGGGAAAAAAAAAAGAAGTTGGTAATAAAAAAAAAGACCCACCATACCACGTTTCTCGCGTGTCACACTCCCTGTTTTCTTCCTTCGATGATCTAAATGTTCGCCTCCTAGAATTAGGGTCTTTTTTCAGGCCACTTGCAGTAACTAAAACATTCGTACCAATCCAGCCGGTAAGGCAAAAAAACCAGAATGTGTTCTGTTAGATGCATCCCCTTCAACCTCCAATATCTGTGCATCACCTAGTTTGCTTTTAGGGCATTAGTCATGATGGTCATCTTCACGAAGTCAGTGGGAGCTCTCACAAGAGAAAAGGATGCTTCCTTTCTAAGGGCAGGATGCTTATGCCTCGGGATAAATTTAATTTTTCATGTCTGGGTAGCCCCACAGAAGCAAATAAAGTATGTTCTTCTCTAATGACAGTGTACATCCAGGAGGGAAAAGTCAAAACCAAAGAAAAAGAAGTCACACACAAGCTCTGCAAGTGCAGAGAACAACAGTACAACAGCCAAAGTAGGTTAAACAAAAGGTGGATCTACCTGCTATGCTTTCTTTGACAGATTCTAACATGGGAGACTTACAGAAGAGCATTAGGTCATGGCCAGTGACACGATGCTGGTACAAGCTCTCTTGACAAGTTCTAGTTATCTATGACTGAGAGACTTCCTGAGCCAGCAATGTAAGTTTTGTGGTTAATAGGTAATCACTTCTTATATCATGATTTTGCTTTTTTTTGGAACCAGCTCTGTTTTTGACATTCCTATCAAAACATATTTGGCCATGTATTCAAGCTTAATTACTTCTTGTACGAAAAGATGTTTACTCTCTGGTCCTGAAACTGCTATGCAACAGTTTAATTTGAAGTACCTTTTTAATCTGAAGTACCTTATCTTTTTTTACAGGCAAAAATAAGCAGTTGTTTCCAATCTATTTCATCCATGATGCTCTCTGTTTGTGCAGCTCTGCATCTCCTTTTTGTGGTCTCTTTTCTGAACCTTCACATTGGAAGCCTGTAGTTGTTTAGAAGTCACCCCACACTGTGCCCTTCCAGAACCACTAAGACTAGTCCAACCTGACTGAGATGAGATGTCCAGATATGGTCCCAGACTGAGTTGCTGCTTAGGGGATTTTAAAGCACATGGAGAGCTGACAAATCAGTTCACCTCTGTCAAACAAACATTTAGCAAATGCCTTGTGGCCATTTCTAATAGCTGGAGGTAATTAGCATCCACCAGTACCTGAGGTTCACATGCTCTCCCAGTCTAAAGTTCCAGCTCAACTAACAAGATTACACCCATGACAGCCTGGCTTGTTCTGTTTAATGGTTTCTTAAAAGGGTATCAACTAAACCTTCATTCCTTCAAAGGGTGTGAAGACTCAGAGTGTTTGCAAATCTTAGTACTTCAGTGCCCAACGTGGCTTTCATGACAGTGTGGAATTGTCACTTTTTTCTTCTTTTATTTATTTTTTTTAATTTTGTCATTATTAATGTCATTGCTGAGACCAGGAATAAAATATTTAATTTGCCAACCAGGCACCTACTGAACTGCAACTGCACCCATGGCAGCCCACCAGCATCCCGGGCTCCTCACTCTGTCAAATTTGCTTTCTGTGACTGAAACTCGTTTCCTGTCCGTGGTGTCGGTACAGGTGTCAAGTCAAGTGGGCAGGATGGGAAGAGCCTGCCCAACATCCCCCTACTGCCCTGCTACCTGGCTGTTCTGGAACAGATGCTGACATACACCCTTTGCATATGTCCCCAGCAAACAAGGGGAATAGATACACACCAAAAAAAAAAAAACCAAACCAAAAGAAACAACCCAAAACAAAACAAACAAAAAACCCCACAAAAACAAAAAAGAAGGGAAAAAAAAAAAGAAAAAAAAAGAAAGGGGGAAAAAAACCAC
>WTSP01002915.1:142890-162192 GCA_025331215.1 Actenoides lindsayi
CAAGGGAAACAGATACACCCAAAAAAAAAAACAAAACAAAAAACCAACCCAGAACAAAACAAACAAAAAACCCCCCAAAAACAAAACAAAAACAAAAAAACAAAACAAAAAAAAATTTAAAAAAAAGAAAGAAAGAAAAAAAAAAAAACCCCACCAAAACAAACCCAAAAAAGAAACCCCAAACCAAAACCAAAACCAAACCCCAGGACAGTTGTGATCATTTTACTTCAGGGCAGCAAGCTGAAATACCCTCCCACAGAAGTGAGAGGGGAAACGGGGGAAGAGGGGAAGTGTTGAATTAAAGCTGGCACAAAAGAATGCTGCCCTTCCAAGAAGGTGAGTACCTCTAGCAGGGGCCTCAGAAATGGTCATTTAAATGATAATCTGCTTTCTAAACATCTTCCCCAGAGCTTGTGCACAGAAAGCATTTCAACCCATGGAAGCCGAGCCTGTTGAGCTACAGAACAACCTATTTTGTGCTCCCTCACACCTATTTTATTCACAAAACATGCCCTTGGTGGTCAGCATGCCTTTGGAGACCTGGTGGGGAGGTGAAGCAATCTTGACCTCATCGACCACTACAGTGCACTGCCAACCATGAGCTTCGGCACGCGGAGAGACCGTGCTGCCTGTGCTGCTCTTTGCAGGTCAGCTGCTGCTCTGAGGAGATGGTAAAATTGAACCACCTGCACATTAGGAGCGACTTGCACAGTCTTCTATATTATTACATTTCCATATAGTACAGATGGGATTCCTTCTTTACCTCAGCACCTCTCTCCCTGCATTTCAGCTTGCACTTCTGGCATCACTTGCTGGACTGCTTGGAGTAGATTTTTTTTTTTTTAATAATAGCTCAAACTAGACCTAAAACCTGCCTGGTGAATATAAATGTACAACAAATACAGAATTTCTTACCTTATTTATGTAAGTGGGACTCTTAGTTCCTTCTTATATTACCTTAAGTTTGGCTGAATGAAAACAAAAGTGATTTACATCATTCTGCAAGACGACATCCTCGTTAGTCGCTCACACTTCCCTATGCAAACTTTACCAACAAACCTGCACTACCACCAGTGGCTATGGGAAGACAGGAATGGGTTTCAGCGTTCCTGTGTAAACAAATTCATTTCAAAAACCTCAGGTTTTAAACCCACTTAGCAGGTTATGTCAATACAATGCAAGTTTTCTGGATTTTGCTTTTAATCAAAAAGACAATTCATACAATTCAGAGAAATCCAAGCATATTATATAATCGCTGGGGTTTTCATCATAAAAACATATAACTCTATCAAAAGGAAAAACAAGTTCACAAATCTACCAGTGGTTAAACCATACTAAGTAGGAATTATAATTTTTAGCCTTTAATACTTAGGAGTATTAAATTAATACAGAGCCCCAAACAAACCGTCCCCTGTCAGCCTGTAACTAACATCAAATCAACTTGACCTACTAACTGGGGTTATGCTTTTGGGCCCTTTTTAAACACCAGAAGGACCTGAGAGTCCCACAGGCCTTCACAATTTCCTCAGTTGTCCAAGATTTGTTAAAAATCAACATTATTGTTCCAGAGAGTGCTGCAGGCAGCTTCCTGAGCTCCCTGGGCGTTACTTCTCAACACTGGAGGATTTCAAAACACCTGAGCAGATGCTGCCTCCCCACCTCTGCTCCCACGCAAGACCACCTTCCCCTTCCACAAACCCCACCACCCAAGGGGAGACATCCTGCTCTTCATCTTGAGTGCCAGAGAGAAACCACCCCTGAGAATCTCTGCTGCTTCTGTAGCATTGTTTATAATTATAGCACGTACCTAGCCTTACACTTTAATTAGCTCTCTGGAAAGTGCCATTTAGCCTGCTCTCTCCTGAGACTGAGTGGCCTATAACAAATCCCCATCTCCATCCTGTGTTTACTTAAATATACAGCAGACAAAAGAGCTTTCAATACTTAATTTTTATAAATACTACCTCACAGAGACAGCTACTTGTGTACTGGCACATTATCTTCTTGTGTAGGCACACAGACCTGTAAGCGTACAGCTAGTCCTGTGCATATATGAACAGGCAATTGTGGCTTCTCACATATGGATATGGAAGAGAGATGAACCTCACACTCATTAAATAAGGGACTGCTTTGAAGTACTTCATACACGTACTTAGCATAATGCAGCTTGCATCCTGACTGGGGCTTCCAGAAACTACCAGAATGCAAACAAATTATAAAGACAGTATTTCTAGAAATAATTGCAAGAGTCATGCTGTCTGTTTTATGCAGCACCAGTATTTTAACTCGGTGACCTCGCGTCTAACTTCCAAAATGTGCCATTTAATTAACATAATTTCCATGCATCACTTCCTCCTGCCATCACATGGGAAAGCTGCTGTCTGCACAGGACAGCTTTCATCTCTACGTGCGTGCGTATACACACGCATCCTACAGAAGTATTTGCATGGTCAGGTAACTTGACAAAGGACATTAAATGGCACTGCAGTGAGAACGCTGCAATAGGTGCACCTTTGCCACATCTGTTTGTGCTGGCTTGCCAGGCACTTGGCTGGAGTACCAGCAAGCAGAGCTGACCCAGTGCAGGGCTGGGCACCCATCTCCCCTGGGTGACAAGCGACCTTGCCTGGCTAAGTGGGAGCTGCCTGCTCAACTATTTTGAGTTGATCGTGTCTCCCTGCCTGGGTACAGCTGCACCAGCTACTGCTACCTATGCTCATGGATGTCGTTGTCTGGTGCCTTTAATGGTCATTTGTGGTCTAAAAAAAAATAAAAATTTAAAGGCAGCCAGATGGGGCAACAGACACCTTTCTGTTAGTTTTACAGAGACACAGGAATAAATAGAGTAAATAATGTATCACAGTTCATACCCATCTTTTGCATTATGTAAGCAACAAGACTCCTTTCTTGTTCCAGAAAACTTCCAGTCTCTCTTCCATGTTCCAAAATAGCAAGGAGTATACAGTTAAATTTGAAGAGTTGCAGCACAAACTTTCTAAACCTAAAGATATTTCTATCTGCTATTTCCAAGATGGCAAGCAGCCTGCACCTACTCCTATCACTAACTGAAGCTGTGCATCCTGATACTTCTCACTTTCTACCCTCATGTATTATTTTCCCTCCTCTCGCTTGGAGGAGCACACTGAAACTCCCTGATGTGCTGGAGATGAAAACCAGTCAGTACTTAATAAGCAAAACTGTGCTTATTTTATTTATTTAGGCAGCTCCTCTGAACTCACTGATCATATTTGCACGAGCGCTCCTCATCCGGACTAGCTGAACGTTACAGAAAAATCCCTGATAAATAATTGATATGTCATGAAAAACATACACTTTGGGAGCTATTCTGCTCCTCAAGACCTTTCCTCTGTTTCTATTGTCATCTTCTTTATTACTAAGGCCATTTGTAGACAACAGTATCATTGCTTAAGTGAACATCTGCTATTAAAAGCTATCTCCCAAGCGAGCCAAATCTTGCTTGCCTTGGTCACACAAAGAGTTTTATTGCCTTCAGTAGAACTATTTGTGCGAAGCAGACAGAACTTGACCTCTGTCAGTGACTACGTGCCATGTCCCTGCAGGTTGCTCTTGACACTTTGGTGATCTCATGCACTGAAGTTTTAAAGTACTAATAGTTTAAACAGAAAGATTTAAACAGAAAGACACTAAAGGAAACAAGTCCCTGCTATCGTATGCACCCTTAAAGAAGCGAGACAAAAAAGAATAGCAGATAATAAAGCTTGTTTTCTTAACAGAATGTTTCTATCACATTTCAGTGACAGTTTTGCATAGATAAAATTTCTCCCAATATTGTTTTCATTCCCAGTGCTTAAAATAGGAGAACTCTACAAACTCAACCCTCTCGTGTGGGTTCCCAAAACCAGTTTGGGGCTAGTGAACAGCAGCCATCACTGTGCTGTGGTGGGACATGGGATGGGAAGTTACTGCAAAAGGGAAACTAAGGTGATCCCAATCCCACCAGCTGGCAAATCTGCAGTCTCTTCAGGGATTTCACAAAAAAACAGGTTTGACACCAAACCCTCAGGCCATTGGGCATTGCACATACCATTGTGCCTTGTACAGATCATAGAATGGTTTAGGTTGGAAGGGATCTCCAAAGGTCATCTAGTCCAATTCCCCTGCAGCAAGCAGGGACATCTCTAACTAGATCAGGTTGCTCAGAGCCTTAACAAGCCTGACCTTGAATGTCCATCACCACCCTGGGCAACCTGTTCCAGCTATTAAGCTATCTTGGGCCTCCATCACCACCCTGGGCAACCTGTTCCAGTGTTCCACTGCTCTCATAGTAAAGAACTCCTTCCTTAAGTCTAATCTAAATCTACCCATCTCTAGTTTAAAACCATTGCCCCTCGTCCTATTGCTACATGCCCTTGTAAACAGCCCCTCCCTAGCTTTCTTGTAGGCTCCCTTCAGGTATTGGAAGGCCACAATAAGGTGTCTCAGATGTGTGACTTCATACATAAAACAACACCTGGCAGTTTTTCAAAGATCTTAGTTCCAAACTACATAACACACAACTTCTCCTTTCTACTGTCAGCTCAGGCTGCTGCTGCAATGGGCACTCTTGGGTAACGTTCTTTACTGCTTCCTCTGCATCTGTACAGTTGGTGAGTGATAAATCTAATGCTTACAAACAAAGAGATTAACCACACAGTGGTGTGTGGCAATGCTGAACTCCTCCATTCAGCTATAAACAGTGACAACTCAGCTGTAATGCCACGTCCTGTCAGAGCTGGACTCCCTCTCTACCTGTATTTTAGTCCAAACCTGCCTTTTTGTTTAAGCCAATATTGAAAAGCAGCCCACTGCTGCACAGAGGGGTACGTACAACATGAGTATACTCCACCTCTGAGAAGGGCTGTCCTTGCACAGCTGATTCATTCAGAAATTATCCAAGGATGTGCTCCAGTCACAACAAGAGCTGGCTAATTCCTCAGAAAGGGACAGCAAATCCACTAAATGGCAGAGGCTCCCTGCTCAGCCTCCCTGTGAAAGGGTGAATTTGCTGCTAAGGCTTTTAAGACCCTCCACCACACATTGGCTAGTAAGGACCCGTGCTGTTACAATAAAGATGTTGGCATCTGCAAAATATTAGTTGCTTTACTTCTGATAATAATAGCTGATTTCATACACAACACACAAAATCGGCTGTTAACAGTTACAGGTTTTTAAATAGTTTCGAGTTTTATTTTCACCACAGAATTTAATATTTAGTCTAGAGGCTTTTCTCTGGTGGTTAAAATACTTGCAATTTAATTCCCTTAATTTATGAACTGTGTCAGAAATAGCTATTTAGGACATATGCTTTACATTAGGACTTTCATTTGGTTGTGTTCCAACCTTCACTTTGTTAGTTTTTGAGAACTATGGCACTGACACTACCTAGATGACCCCACAGCACAGATTTTACCCACTGATACACTTCCAGCAATCCGCCCAGAATTACCTCTTGGAACAAGGAAGGCCCTTTCATTCCTAGGAAGAGACACCTTATGTGTACCATCACCACAGAAACTGGGCTGGGCTCTAGCAGGACTGCCAAGCATCACATACCTACCACAGCCCAGGCTCAGTGGGGGCTGTACTGAATTCCCTGGATGTGGAAGGGGGCAGCAGTGGCACCTGGTTTACTAGGAGGCACCTAACGAAAGGAGGACAGTGAGTAAGGGAATGGGAGGCCAGCTGAGAGATGGAGGCAATGGTCTATTTGCAGGAGTCCCAATTATCTCACAGAATCACTTGACTACATCTCTCCCAACTCCTTTTATGGTATTCTATGCTCAACTGGTACCAAAACCAGAAAATGAAATGGAAATAACTGGAACACATGATACAACTAGTGGGAAATTACCAACCCCCTGAATTGCATTCCCTGTACATCTTTTTAAGTGGATTACTGATAGCTCTCTGAAGTCCAAAAGAATTGACAGACATTTGGCTTAGGAAACGCATACTGTCCTGCAAAAAAAAAAAACCAAACAAAACACCTCCCTATTACCCATCAACCTCCTTTTCTCCATGTTAGTAAAACAAGAAGAAAACATAGCTCTCTGACAATTTATTTGCTCTAGATTATCGATTTCTCCTACAAAGCCATGTTTCCCCAGATGGTGATGTCATTTATTTCCATAGCAACTGTATAACATCAGAGGACTACACCTAAGTAGATGGAGGAAAACCTTTAGGGAACGAGAATATCTTATCTTCCTGCAAATCTGCCTGCACCAGACAAGGGCTTTTAGAACATGTCTGAAAGCTAGCACTGAACGGTCTTAGAGAAGACTGAGCAGTGACAGCATCATTAACCATTTTTCATTGGCAGCGGTCAACTCAAACTCCGATGCGCAAAGCCTACTACTGCTCACCGCTCTGCGGAGCACTACTCTGCACATACCACCTTCAGGGAAGGGGCAGAAAGACACAAATATCCTCCTCAAAAAAAAAAAAGCAGTGCTCACCAATTTACCAGTGAACCCAGGTGCTTATCAGCTTTTCAGAAGATTTACCCTTCCAGATCAACACTTAAAACCAAAGTCATCCCATCAGTGTCAGCCACCTCTACCCTTTGCAGGATGAATTCATGCAACAGCTGGCTCCAGTCACACAGTGGGTTCTGTTTTCTCATTCTGCAGAAGAGATGGCACAGGGACAGAATTATTTGATTGCAAGGATTACTAATCACACTCATTAACTCTCTCAGAAGGTAATTTTTACTCAAGTACCAAAGATTCAGGCCATCAAAGCCTCCAAGGCTCAACAAAGTCCTGGACATGGCACTGGTTCCTCTTCAGCAGTCACCATATTGGAAATGAATCTGATGATCTTTTCCACTGAGCTGGCCCATTTGTTTTTTTCTCCCCCAAAGGTACAGCAGCCTTACTCACAGCCACAAGAAAACATCCCTGCTAGAGCCCTTTCTTCACCACCTACTGAAGTGTGCTGGTGTCAAGGAGAGGGATGTGTCCCAAGGTCAGCCTTCAAGGGCAGAGAGGCAGGCTGACTCACTCCCAAAGCACTCACCCCCTGACACAACGCCTCTTATGCTCAAGTGAGTTAGCAGCATATAAGGGGAAAACAAAGGTGCTCAGATGATCAGCAGCTGGGCAATACAGAGCTTTCTTAGCATCGCTGGGTTGGGTACAGACCTGTTCCCTGCCAGTTCTCCCACAGGCATACACAGTATTTATTACACCCTGCAGATGACCAGATGTGATCAGCTCTTCCTACCACCAGTAAATATCATGTAAGCAACCCTACTTCCATCACTGAAAAATACTTCTATAATCTATTCTGATCAAGTATTCCATGCTGATTTCTACTTCGTATAAAAAGAGAGAAGGTGAACTGCTTTCCATGACAAATAAAAACAGAAGAAAAAGTAAAAATAAATGTTTTTACATCTTTTCTTTTTTTTTTTTGTGAAAGTCAAGAGATAAACACCTTAAATGAGGTTCAGCTAATGACTCTCGTCCACCAAAAGCACTAGATGGTAAAATGTTGCCTATTCAGTAGCTAAATCCATTACCATGAATACCTGATCTAGTTCATCTTGGCAAAGCTTAAATGGAGGCTTTTGCTTTGAAAACCTTCAAATTGCAACAAGAAGCTGGTCTTTGCTTATCCTATTAGCAAAGTATGTAAGCTGAGAGAGATATTTTGGGTATATTCAAGACTTTATTCATTAGCTTAACTAATTAAACTGCAGTTCAGTATAGGTAGTATTTTCTTTAAAGTGACCTCAGAACTCATGGAGATACAGAGCAACAACCGACAGTGCAAATATATTTTTCTCTTTTTTTTTCTATTACCCCCCCATTAGGCCGTGCATAAATCTTTTGACATTTAAGTACTTTCCCACAGAGGTAACACAGTATGGGTTCAGATTATTGCTGCCAATTATCAATATTTTCCATTTTTACCATCTCTGCATTCTTTAGAGGCTTTCTTCTGCTTTGTAATTTCACTGCCCATCCGTTCTCAGGTTTCTCCTGCATTTGCAACCTGTTGACAACCATGATTTGATTCACATTGCCAGCAATGTCCCTCCTCGAGCCCTTCTGTCTGTGCATAAGCATAAACTATATTGACAGCTAGAGAGACTTCACTGACAGCTCCTCTTTGAGTTTAGCCTGGAAATGTTGGGTATAGTCTCATGAAGGCATATAAACGAGGAGCTGACATTACTAAGGATGACTCAGTGGCAGGAAGACTCCCTGAAATACTCTGCATATAGTTCCACACTCTCAGATGTGACCCAAAGACAACATGGATAATATTTGGCTGCTGGTTCCTGTATGTTTGCATTGGAGAATATGCAACAAATTTACATAGACTAGTAACTAGCCATAGCATAAAATGCTGTTCTTCCTGCAGGAGGATACATAATTAGCCAGTTAAACGCCTGGATCAGCTTAATGAGTTGACTATCATTTTTCTACACTGACTCCTTGTTTTGCATTCAAATTGAACCAGACATGCTGAACACTTAGGTGTTCAGTCTGTGCCGTATTGCCCTATTGCTACCATACAGCTACTGCTAGAAGGTCCCTCCCTTGATGGAAAAGCCTGCAGGGCTGCATCCCCTTCCTCCTTTTCCCAGGTATCCCAAGAAGTGACTGTTCAGCTTGGAACAGAGACAGAACATCTCCTCTTCTGGCCAAGGAAGAGCTGTTACAGAAAGACATCAAGGGCTGTTCCTCCAAACTCCTGCAGCTGCAGAAAAAAAATATTGCAGAGATCTGTGCCAGACAACCAGGGCAGACAGTCAGGGGAACTATCTTCCCAGCTTCCAGACGAGGTTGAGTGTCCAGACATGATGGCCAGGGACTGATGCAGAGGCTCAGCCCCTGCTCACAGGGCCACCACATGGCAGAATACCCCAGGGCTGGCCAAGAAGTGTGTTCTGAGGTGTAAGACTTTCCCTCCACCAGAAACACATCTGCAACAGTATCACTGAAGCTGCCTGCAGTGACAATACTTCGATGCACCGAAAAATTATGATTTTTCCAAAACAGAAACCCGCACCCAGACAAGGAATTATTTATGTGGCAAGGTTTTCAAACTCAAGTTTCTATTAACACCACTGAGGTGGAAGTTTAATCCTGCAAAGTCTTGGCTGTCTCAGCAGTCACCCAGCACAGATCCTGCCTCTGCACGAACACCGATCACGACAGAGTGACACCGCTTGCCTGTGTCACCTGCTCCACCCGGCCTTTACTGAGACCCGCGGGGTGAAACATCTTGGTCCACATGAACAATTGGTTACTTAACAGATCAGTCCATGCAAAATATCAGAAATGAACTTCAACTAATTCTTAGTTCTAATTCAATTCAAATTTAATAAGATGTGATTGGTTTGGAATGCAAGGACATGCTACCTTTCGCCCAGCTACTCGCTCTCTCTTACTTATCACATAAATATCAAGATAATCGAGAAGCTCACTCTAACCCCAGCTGACACTGGTATACATCACTATTCCCTCTGCCACTGTAATACGGTCTGCCCAGGTGTGCCAAGAGCATAATGAATTTTGCAGTCTTTGAGATCATGCCGATAGTACCCAGAACAGGAAAGTAGAGCATTTCAAAAGAATTTTCAGTTCTCCATTTAAAAATTAACATGTGGAAAACTATTTTCATTCGTGCAATTAGCTGCAACCCTAAGAATATTTTCCTACTGTATTCACTGAGCAACAGCAAGAGCTCAGCCAAAACAGGAGCAAAAACAAAGCAAGCTGAAGCAAGCCCATTTATGTCTAGTTCTGTTCCTTCGCCTTTTGTGAGCAGAAGGACAACATATGATGGACAACTACCAGACTCTTGAAATCAAATCAGTTTCTTTCAAAGAACATTTGTATTTTGTAAACCAATTAAACCACATGAATAGCACAAGAATGAATAGGCTTTTGTTTTATTCAAATTAAGACATTTTGGATTTGTGAAGATGCAAATAGATGTGACAAAAAAAGGTAACAGGGGTACAATAGAAAATTATGGAGCAGGGAGAAATTTAATTACATGCCTGTTTGATTGAAAGTTCAAGGTTCTTTTTACAATGCTTCAAATTGAAAAATTCCCAAAGCCCTTGCCTCTGTTTTCCAAATATGATCAGGAAAATAAGTTGGTTGAATCTGTCCTCCCGGGGCTTTTAATTTCAGTTGCATGCTGTTTGGATCCTTTTATTTCTGTGGAATTGCAAAACCAGTTCCAAGTCATGAACTAACACACTTCCTTTTAATGAAGACTGGATAAAACTCTGCAGTCCTCCTGCAACAGAGAAATCCTGCAGAATGTAACAGTGCACGGTAACTCTTCTTAAATAAAAAAAAGTTTAAAGAAAATCTAAGCTACTGAGCAGAGCTCTATAACACTGCATTTGATGGCTGAAAGAGCAACGCTGTCCATCAAATACTGGAAGTTTTTTAAATGCTCTTTCCTTTCCATAAGCCAAGCCCTTCCACTAGACTTAAAATGGAAACTCCTACTGACACAAGCAATGGGTTCTGTTGGCAGCCCTGCTGGAGCCTGACCCCATGGAGCCAACCACCTCCATAACTATCAAATCCTCAGAGTGGTACCCCAGCCTACTTCAGCACCACCCACTAATTCACTGGGAATTTTTCCTGGATTGAAAGAAAAAAAAACCACACCAAAAAAAGATACTGAGAAGTCAGTTTAGAAAAATACATGCATGACAATAGCCTTCCTAATATATTTTTTTTAACCTCTTACACAGCAAAAACTGTGTATTTTGGCTGACTATCTTTAGGGATAGTGCTACCGCTTGTTCAGATCCCTTTAGGTCATCAGGCAGCTTGTTGATCATGCCCTTGTACTGGTGAGGCTGCACCTCGAGTATTGTGTTCAGTTCCAGGCCCCTCTCCACAAGAAACATGCTGAATTGCTGGAGCGAGTTCAGAGAAGGGCAACCAAGCTAGTTTGGAGAAGAGAAGGCTGAGAGGAGAGACCTTATCGCTCTACAATAACCTTAAAGGAGGTTGGAGTGAGGTGGGTGCGGCTTCTTCTCTCAAGTAAATAACAACAGGACTAGAGGAAATGGCCTGAAGTTGCACTAGGGAAGGTTTAGACTAGACATTAGGAAGAATTTATTTACTGAAAGAGTAGTCAGGTGCTGGAACAGGCTGCCCAGGGAGGTGCTGGAGTCACCATCCCTGGAGGTATCAAAAAAATGTGCAGATGAGGTGCTTCAGGACATGCTCTAGTGGGACAGTGAGGTGCTTTGGGGTTTTGGGGTATTTCTGTGGGGAATTTTTGGGGGACTGATGGTTGGATGAGGCTATCTCAGAGGTTTTTTCCAACTGTGACAATTCTGTGATTCAACCCCTGATGTCTTCCCACCTCCTGTCTGTTATGGGACACAAGCCAAAGAAGCTAATAGTGCAAGGCGCCAAGTATCTTCTGTGAATTAACTCCTTACACTGTCAGTTCTAAAAGGGAACACAGGAATGCAGGCTGCTGTTACTAGAAGGATACTCACACAGGTCTTCATATTTTCTTTTACCTCTCCATGGGACAGAAGGAAACTATATGAACAATGGCTTACAGCAATAAGAGCAAGCCAACTGCAAAAATCATGCTGAACATAGCTAGAAGAACTTAACACACATTTCAGCTGTCTCCATGATACCAGCTCCTCGGCTGCTCCTGGCTGCTTTGGCCCTGGCAGCACAAGCTGAGTGCCACCCCTTGGAGCCCCTCATCCATGGCCAATAAGGCCAGCTGCAACACAGGCAGCTGCTCACCAGTGCCAACCTCTGCCTCCTGCCATACTGAGGACACAGATCAGCAAGAGCTGGCTCAATCTCTCTTACTGCTGAAAATGGTCATCAGCTGAAAAAGAGAAGAAAAAAAAATGACATGTATGACAACATGAAACTGGACTGACTTAAGACTTCTGTGGAGGTTGCAGGTGACCTGTCTGTACAGATTATATGAATCCAGCTGGCAGCAAGGACACAGCCCTAGTATGCTATCTTGTCATTGCTACAGAGGTAGCTTCCAGAAAGGAGCTGCACTTGAAATAAGATCAACCAGAAGGGAGCGCTGGGAAGTCATATAGCCCATTGGCCTGTACAATGCAGTAGCTTTATAATAGCTCTTGCAGGGTAATAAATGTGCTGCAATTAATACCAATGAACCTTGGAGCATATTAAAGCACATTTGGAGTGAATTAAAGCTGGTGACACTCATACAGCAGGAAACGTTCTGGTTTTAGACAATCTTCTTCATAATTTAAACAATAACTGAGGATCTGGCTCGGCAAGCATAAAGAAAACTCAACGGAATCCATTATCTTGGGCTTCACAACTCATGTTTGTGGGGTGGAACAACTGTAGTTCTTAGTTTTCCTGTGAAATTTCCACTGGTTAAGACAGATCTACCAATTATAATGGGATAAATTCAAGGCCGTGATGAGGTGTCGTGCCAGAAAAACTGCAGCTGGCCAAGGAAACTATTCCTCAACTACTCAGTGTGCAGTTCTCCACTACAGGGCCTGTGGACCATGGCTTGACTGCATTCAGAACAAGAGGTTGTACATCCAAGCATGAGACTCTACGGGTCCTTGAATAAGCTCCTTTGATTCCCCCCAATCCACCAGAATTACATTTGCATTACTCCTGCTTATCCCAGCAGAAAATGTGCACATGGCAATGTGCAAGACATGGGCTACCACCAATATTTCTATGACAGTACCCACAAACAAAATCTCAGTCTAGTCATCTTCCACTAGGCAGGGACACTGACAAATAAATACTGTCATTTAAAAAAGAAAATTAAATCATTCCCTCCATAGCAAAGAGGAACCACTTAAAATGTAAATTTCTCTAGGGTTTGTGTGTTAGTTGTTGCTTGTAAACAAAAAGACACACTAGGGAGACAAACCACTGCTTAGTATGTTCACATCCACTGCTTCGTATGTTCACGCACTGTGAACATAACTTTGTCACCAGCTGATTTTCCCTTTTATAGCCAGGTTATGTAAGGCTTTGAAAATAATGGTTTCCTGTTCAAAATACAAATATTCAGAGTGGCATAAAAATCACTCTTTTACACCTCAGTTACTTGATGGCATACTAACACTGCTAAGTCATGTATACATCAAGTAACATACATGTCCTATTTAGGGGATTACTTACACAGTTTCCTGCTTGCACAAAGGAAGGAAAACATGAATTTAGGAACTGCGTAGAAGTAATTTATAATTCTGTCTCAAAAGGGGCAATGCTAGCATAATTTGCCCCTCCTTTATTCAGCCTTGGTGTTTGTAGGCTTTTGGCCATAACATGTCTGACGATCCATTTAGAGGATATGCTTGGCACACGAGGCAGTAGCCGTGGAAGCTCAGTGTTCCTCTCCATGCATGCCCCACAGACCTCACAGACTGTTCTTGTGAGTCCACAGGAGGTTACTAAGTAAAGGGAACCTGATGC
This sequence comes from Actenoides lindsayi, assembly GCA_025331215.1. NCBI lineage: Eukaryota > Metazoa > Chordata > Aves > Coraciiformes > Alcedinidae > Actenoides > Actenoides lindsayi. The sequence continues at coordinate 156,363 of WTSP01002915.1, forward strand.
AGGAATCTCACCATCACCATCCACATCTGCCTTTCCGCTGGAGAGCTGTTACAGGTCTGAAGCCTGATAAGAAGTGAAAACATGTTCCATGTTTCCCTGTGTGTCAAGAATAGCCAGGCTTACTGTCTTGAAATACAGAACCACCTTAAGCCAGTGGAAAATTGCTATGTCTGGAGAAGCTCTTATCTTGCACCAGGCCTGAGCAAGGACTACAGGTGAACAGCTCACTTAATCTGGCTTAAGCACAGGACAGAGGTGGAGGTTTTATGGTTGAACATAAAGGTCAGCAGCTGTAACAACCGAGTCACCCCTGGGGTCAGGCAAAGGCCTCAGGCCTGATGTTGTATCAGATCTCCCGCGCTGTGTAACGACTGCACCTCTGCACCAAAGCCGGGCCTCATCCTCCCCCTCCCCGCCTCAGCAGTAACACAGCAAGCTTTGTGGAGAGCTAACCGGCACCTGGCACATGACTCAGAGCCACCTCACCAAGAGCGTAAATCTGGCATTTAGAACCTCTGTTTCGAGGACAAGAACTCCCAACTATCCAGACGAGTCAGCAGGCCTGGACCTCTCTCCTCCCCAAGCAGAATGCTTCTTCGGTAAGATCTGCACTTCCGACTTTGTCAGATGTTACCTGGGAATTCCTAACTCGAGCTCAATTTTTGCAGTAACTGTATTTATCAACAGTAATCCTGAACTCATACTATCTGTTGCCTTAATACATTATCTTTTCAGTTTTGCAAATCTGTCTCACTGAATGTCCTCGGCAAGACTGAAAAACAGGCAAACGTTGACTCTAATAGCGGCTACACAGATACAATCCTTAGTCATAAAATGTTGGCCAAGTCTGGGACTAAAGGTGGATTTAGCCGTACACAGAGGCTCTTCCCTGAGAGGAAGTCTACAGAAAGCAAGGGGGTCCACTCTGAACCTCCTGACTCAACAAGAGGGCCTCCCTCAGCCACCTCTCAAACCTGTACCCCTCCATGCAACACCATGTCTGCACGAACTCACCCAGAGCTGAAGCAGCATATTTCCAAGTAAAGTCACTCACGTTATCTAGGAAAAGGTAAGTCCTGCAGCATTAAAAAAAGGAAACTGCAAGGAGAAAAAACAAACCTCAATTACAGTTACATCTCTTGGTAATACAGACTTTCTGCACAGAGAACAGGTAGGTATTACTATCTTCCATGCAGTACAACGTCCTATTCACAAGCACTGCTCCTTCCTTCCTCCATTTCCCTGTAGAATTCTCCAAGTACTTCTCCAACAGCCTCAGGGTGAGATCTTGCTTCCACCAACACTGGTGGGAAATCTGCCACTGACCCCGATGGGATTGGCAGCAGCAAAACTCCTCCCCTTACAAAATTTCCATAACAACTTGGAGACACTTTTTTTTCCTATCAACTTCAGCCATGAGAGATTCTCTGTGCAAGCTGAACATTATCTCTGCAAAATGATCTCTGGAGTAATTGCAGAACTGAATAGCCTTGCGTTTCCCAAACAGGCTGAGTATACGGGCACTGCTGCCTGCCTGGAATTTGACAGTATTTCTATAAAATTGCTAGTATTATGCTTCTGCGGGTATAAATTCCAGCTCCCTTCACTCTTCCCAGTTAAAACCTTATCTTTGGATAAAGAAGCAGATCATCAGAAAGGGCAGTTCTAGTCAACAGTCTTGTTAATAATGACAACCCTAATAACACAGCCAATTCCATATGGTTTCCATCTTGGCGATTTCACACACATTCACTCAAGAACAATTCTTATACTTGAGTAGTCAGAGAAATATTGATTATCTCATCTACTTCATTTTGTCTTTTATAAGCCAGGAAGTACCAGTGAAATTATGTGACTTGCCTGGAATAAAGCAGAGTCCAGAACTCAAATATTTTCCCTTTCCAAATTGCATGGGCCCCTTCCAATTTCTCGTGGCATACACAGCTGCTTTCCTCCTTTAAGCCATCTTTGGGTTTAGTTTAAAGAGAGACCACACCTGAGGCAAAATATAACTCAGGAACACCTATGATAAAGCATTTCCAGCAGTACTGACACCTGCTGAAAATATTTTACAAATATTTTACAAAGCAATTGCAGCCTAATACTTGCAACGCTGTAAGGGAACTACAGTCCTTCATACGGTTCACTCGCTCACAGTTTGCCTGCTAAATTTATTAGGAAAATGTTAGGCATTGTTGGTTGTCAAATTCAAACAAACAATTACAGTCAGGTCTTCTACGTTTGCTCCAGTAGACAGCTCAAAATTATCATTTGTGCAGAAGGATGGAAAATTTTATTATTACAACGAAGAGCTTTCCAAGCTGAGCATGATCTAAGTCATTCCGATACCTCTGGCATTTTATAGCCATTCCCATTTTTAAATGGATGCAACTGTCTTCCTACAGCCTCCAACATGTTAGTCTTTTGAGCAGTTAGATGTGAGGGTCAGACATGCCAACCCCCTCCCTTGCCTCCTTTAAGCAGAAATTGCTCTGGCACCGTAAATTTCAAAATTCACAACTCTCATTAAAAACAAAACCAGACCACGCACATGGTATCTCCATGAAGACATCACACTCTACCAGCTTTACAAGGCAAACTCACAGATACGACATTAAAGCCACTCCGCAGAGGAGGACTCGCAATTGAGAACTACAGCATAGAAAGAAGCATCAAGTCACACCACACTTGTTATTTCAACACCATCTCAAAATCCTAGGCTGTTTTAATACAGGAACAAATGCCAGACCAAAAGAACTCTCCAGAGCTTCCTTTTCAAAGCTCTGCCAATTACTGTTTTGGAGGCTAATAATAAGCAAAAACAGTAAGTGCATCTCTGGAATGAACAGGTAGGCTTTGCAGAAGCCCTGGATAGTGCATGCACAGAGGTGAATACTTAACACCTCCCTCTAGAGAAACCTGAAACCTCATTGAGAAAGTACCTACGCATAACCATCTCTCCCCCATCACCTCACGCTGACCTGCAAGACCTTCAGCATGAGCAGCAGATGTTTATCCACCAACAGTGCTTCAGCTGGTCCTTCATCTCCCATAAGACAAAAATTGAGACAAGTTGATCAAAATACCACGAAAGAAGCTTTGCATCCAAAAGAATAAAATGAATTCCTTCTTCAATGGAAAATGCAAAGTAAGGCAGCTCACCTCTTTCCAGCCATGATGCAGTTTGCTGTGCTCACACACGTGCACACCCACGTTCCCTCCTCTGCTGGTGCTGTACAAACCAAGCTGCAAATGTACAAAAAAGTCTGTACACCTGAACAGAAACCTCTGGCACTACCTGTGTGCTCCGCATGGACACAGGAACTTTCAGCTTTGCAGCCGGAATCAATCAGAAAGTCTAAGGTTTCACCCATTTTGTGAAGATGACAAGTTATGACGATTTTTCTGCATTTTCAGCCAGCACTTGTATATCCCTTAACAACAAAGGTGCCAAAAGGCATGGCTCAGAGCCAGAGGAAAAACTGCCATCGCCGTCAGCAGTTTTCAGATTCAGTGCATAGATTTTGTTGGATTACTAAAAAAAAAGGCCCAAAGGCTCTGTAGAGACAAAGCCCCTTTTACTCCATGCTGTGCCATATATCATGCTGTAATACAGTAATGCCAAAAGGCCGTTTTACATGTTTACATTATAAAGCAGACCAAGGTCTTGAATCTTAAGAAACCACATGGTGCAACGAAGAAAACTGTCCTTCCAGCAGCCTCAAAGTGGGATGCATCTGTCTCTCCCTGTAGGAAAATGACACGAGAATGCATAGTCATGCACACGGGCAGGTTTCACTACAGCTTAGTTCAAATATGGGTTCTCATCATCTGCGTGTTTAGGAACAGCTTAACAAGCACCCTGAGGAAGTGTGGGTATTGCAGCCCAGTTTAATGCTGCAGCAGAGACTTCCTTAAAATGGTACAAGACTGAAGCTCCCATCTCATCAGCTTGGTAAGGGATTTTGGAAACGCCTGAACTTAACCTTAAAGTACTAGAAACATGTAAATTCATTAGCAGCAAGTCAACGTGACTTGTTAAAAAAAACTGGAAAAGGAGACCAGCTGGCAGCGAAGAAGATTTTCTGAAGGATGTACAAAGGTAAGGGAAACTCTGTTTTTTCCATTTCTGAAACCTTCCAATGGCAAGAGGGATGTTGCCCTTTGATTTGTAGATGTTAAAGTCAGGGCCTCCAAAGTAGACTTTGGTCATATGCTGTTTGCTGGAAATAAGGCCCCCCTTACACATGAAGATCGTATCTATGTAAACAGGAGCACAAATAATTGTGCTATAATGCTGAAAAAATCCGCTATATTAAAAAAAAAACCAAACAAAACCAACAGGATGAGTAATACTTTCAGTCCTGGCCTAAAAGCAGTCGACAGTATTTCACTTCAACACATTCATTTAGGCTCCAAGATTTTTTTGAGCTTTCATAGAAGTCAAATTAATGGATATTGCTGAAACAGTAGTATGATTTGATCATTACCATAATAACTAAAAAGCCCTGTAAAGCACAAGAAACAGCAGCAATGAGGCTGGGAACTAGAAAGCACCAGGCTTCCTATTACACTCAATTAAATAGTTAATCATGTCATGTAATCACTTTTTAATCTCTTTAAACCAATACAGCAGTATGGTAAGTAATAAATTTGTTTTTATGAGAAAGCATCTGATGTGTCCTTGGTTGCCAGGAATGAAAACTGTTTATGAAAAAGTAATTTATAGCAAAAGTTTATATGAAGTATACAGCTTCATGGATATCGAGCCATACGAACAACAATTCAGAAGAGACAGCAATGTGAATGTTAAAGTTTAATATGAATTCTTCATATTCATGAGACATTTAATCTATATTTTGTAAAACTTCCAGTTCTTACAGTTCTGCTGTTTCATAGTAGTTTATATCTTTTGAATTCTTCCAAGATTGAGGAAATCCTGTTCATAATGTGCCATGAACTCTATGCAGTTGGCAAATTTTAAAAATTTGGACTTCATTGTGGACTCTATTCCCTTTCCATTAAATAGGTGAAACAAAATCTGCAACAAAATTTAACATAATCTACATGCCTTTGACAACAAAAAGTATACTTCCTAATTCTGTAACCCAGCAGGACACAATCAGAACATAAACTCTTCCGTCTCTTTTTCTAAACTTTAATCCCCCATCCAGTGTGACCTGCACCAGCCTTTATCCCAACTCCATTGCCTCCTCAGGACTTCGTGATCAATCCCTCTTTTCGCGCAATCTCCTCCTAATCCTGAGCCTAAACCTAACCCCAGTCGTCTCTGTACACTGCACAGCTCATCCACAGCATCAGGTCTGAGCACAAGCGAATTCATCACTGCCAACAGCACCCACAAACCTGGCTGTGCAAACCATGACAATTTCTCCCAAGAGATAAACTTCACCTTGCTGCTTTTACCACACCTTTTCTCTTACTTCAATACGAATCCTACTCCAGCTATACCTAAATTACCAATACCTTTGCAAAATGATACATAAGGCATTTTGTGTGTAATGTCACCAGCATTCTCACTACCAATGGGATACCTGCAGGGTTCAAAATTATATTGAACTGTTTATCCTTTTTATACCCTGTACGCCCTCATCCTCTCAACCACAACTCTGAATTTTGTCTGGAATAAGAAAACAAATGGCATTCATGTCTAAATGTGACAGTCCTGGCTGCCAGTCACCTCCTCGCTCACCCTAGCATACAATGTAAGACTTGGACAGAAACAGTATAATTCTCTCACCCAAAACTGTACTAAAAAAAAATTCTAACATTAAACAAAATCAAGTGATATGTTAAAAAAAAATATTAA
>WTSP01002916.1:0-47859 GCA_025331215.1 Actenoides lindsayi
CTGGCCTTCCCCTCCCCACCCTTCCCCTTACAGTTCGCACCCTGGAAGCCGCCCTCGGCTGCCCCCTGCGCGCCCCGCCTACCCCAGCGCCATATCTCCACCTCCGCCCCGGCTTCTCCTCGGGGCGCGGCTTCACCGCCGGCTGCCGCGCAGGCGCCGCGCCCCGCGCGTGCCCAGTGCCCGGGGCGCCGCTCCCGCCTCGTCTCGCGAGAGCGGCCGCGCCGGTGTCATGGCGGCGGCGGCGGAGGAGCTGGAGGTGGACATCGAAGGGGACCCGGCCAACGTGCCCGGGGAGGCGGCGCCGGGGTGAGCGAGGGGCCGTGCCGCGGGCTGGTCGCTCTGCCGTGCCGGGGAGCGCGTCTCCTCCCCTCCGGCGGGGAGGGTTTTCCTTTGGCCGCCGCGGGCCGGGGTTTGCGTGTGGGCGCGGCGAGGGCCGCCGCTTGCTGAGGGAGCTGGCCGGGCGGGCCCGCGCTCGCCCGAGGTGCCCGGCCGCTGCTTCCCGTCCCTGGGGGAGACACCCTGGAGACTCGCGGAGGGCCTGGGAGCGGGAGAGGGAAGCGCCAGTGCTGATCGTGATCGGGCCGGGCACTGCGAGCGGGACCTGTGGGATCACGGAGGTGAGGCGAATGTCACAGTGCTGTCGTCGGCTCCAGCAGCATGCGAACGAGGGACACTTGGCGGCGGGACCGCGGGGAGACTCCTTTAGAGTGCCTCGCCTCTGGCAGGGGTGCTGTGTTGCAGAACAGGTAGCAGGTGAACTTGAGGAGGCACGTAGGGTCTGAAAACTGGACAGTGGGAGGGTCAGAAGACCAATTCGGCAAACTCACAGGTGAGGGGTCTGTAAACCGATGCTGACGTGAAGGGGCAGCAGTTTGAACAGCGCAAGTCTAGCGGATTCGGGGAGAGCGTGGGAGGATTGTTCCTCAGGCAGTGACCAGACTCACATGCTGCCCTGGAGTAGCATCTGCTTTGCCACTGTTGGAGACAGAATACTGTTGATCAATAATATTATTGATCTTACCCATTTTTTGTATGCTCCAAAAGAAGCAGGTGTTGCCTTAGTTTCTGTCTGTGCATTATTTTAACTCTGACAGCATTCATTTTGTCTGAGTGTCCTTGCTGGGTTTTTTTTGCACACTGTAATCTTTTTCAGAGATCCTGAAAACACAGCTTCAGGTTTACTGCAGGATCACTATCTTGATTCATCTTGGAGAACTGACAACAGTCTTGTAAGTATTTTTTAAATTAATGGTACTTCTAACAAGGTTACCAGAACTTATGTTTTCTCCATTCTCCACATACATGCTCTTTTAGGTTTTTAAACAGTTCTTTTCTGTTTACTCTTAGAAACTATTACATATTCTTGATACTCAAGTAGCAGTGTGACTGAAGTAAAATACTAAAATATATTTGTATTGTTTGCAGCCATGGACGTTGGACAGCAGCATTAGTGAAGAAAACAGGGCTGTCATTGAGAAAATGCTGCTGGAAGAAGAGTATCCTTTTGCTGATTTGCTTGTATGTCTTCCTTTTCCCAAAGGAACTGGAAGAATCTTTCCTTGTTGACTGAATCGCTGTCATCTTGCAGGTAGAATGGGGAAGGACTGCTGAATGAATAATCTAGCTGCCTGCAGCTTCCTCTGGTGCTTCTGATTCTTCAGAAAATTACTCCAAAGTTGGTTGGGTTTAAGCTGGCACCAACACTAAAAATAGTAGTATTTGTCCCCACTTCAGCTGCCACCTTCATCACTGTGCTGATACAGCCGTTTGTGTGGCTTTAGAGTGAACCTGGTCAAAAAACTGATCTGGTTAAAAATAGCTAGTTGTTTTTGCTGAATTGTTCTTCACCTAGACTGGTTTACTGCCTGATTTTGTCTGGCTACATTCATACTTTTGCCAGTGTGCAAGATGAAAATGGGAAGTGAATGGGTGGATAATAGCAATAGTAATCATGGGCTGATATACTTCCAAGTTCTTTTTGTAATTGACTATAGTAATAAGCAGTGATAGAGGAACAAGAAAATAAAGCAATTAAAGTTTTCCTACTGGAATTAATTAATGAGTCTTAATTTGAAATTAGATATCAGTATAATCAAAATAAATATAGTTTCTAACTCAAAAAAAGAAAAATGCTGTTGTAGAAACAGGGTATCTAGAAAGTACAGTGAGCCTGGACATTCAAAAGTCAAATGCCACATTTTTTGAACATTAAACTAGCAGGAGTGTGTGAATTGTGTGTATTTCAGTTTTGAAAGCAGTGCAGTACTTGCTTCTACAGCTGAGTAGTTAAGACCCAGTATAACTTATGTGATTATTAGAATTCCCACATGTAGAAATACCTCTGATGGTTCAAAAACTTACTTAGTAACAATTTCAGATATTATTTATCTAATAAATCACTGTCTGAAAAGCTATGGCTCAATCAAAAGGCAGCAGAAAAAAGATCTATGAAAAGGTAAGCTGTATTCTCTGAAAAATTCTCAGGTGAGAACTGAAAAGTCCTTCCAAAATAAAGCAATGTAATGAGATATGCAGCAGCATATTATTAATTTTTATTTTCACTTTGTTTTTCTATTTGCAGCCCGCATAAGAAAACTGGAAAAGTCATGTATGTACATTTTGTATGATTGAGTTGTGTTTTTAAGTGTAGAGTCTGATACTAATTTTTTTGTAGTTACTGTTTCTTACAGCACCTTAGTTCCTTCTGTTTCGCTGTACAAAATTATTTAACAGACCTTTCAATAGAAAGAAATAACTACTGAGTGTCATAATAGGCCTGTAATAAACTAGTTTGGTTTTTGTAGCACAGTGGTCCTCAGAAAAAAACAAAACAAAACTTTTTAATTCTAGTTCGCTTTCTTGCTTGAACTTTTCTGTTTGCTTTTACGTGCTTCTGCACCATTAGTTACTGGTGAACATTGTGCTGCCCTGGGTATTCACCTCTGCTGGAGAAGCTGATGTGATTCTCAGTGTTTTATGTATCAGCCACATTGATGTTTAAAACAATACTCTGAGCTTTAGTGAAGGTGGGGAGTGGTCCTTCTGTCAGATGTCGCCTTCAGTTACTGGGATTTGAGAATATATATTTTTAAGAAAGCATTAACTTATGTTTCCCATTTTCCTAGGGTACGTTCACCTACAAAACCAGCCAGCTACTCACTGAAGTGGACAGCAGAAGAAAAAGAGCTGTTTGAACAAGGACTGGTAAGTCCTTTGAATAGAAGCCGTTGCATTATCTTAAATAACAAACAATAACACAACATGCTTATTTATATTTAGCTGCTTCTACTGTTGTACTTCTGATGTGTTAAAAATAATGCCATCTCCTACAAGTGTCGTGATAAATCAGATTTACATTGAAGAAGAACAGCAATAATGCTTACTGTTGGATGCAGTTTTCCTCTTGATAGAATGAATACCAAGGTTCTTTATCATGGGGTTTTCTGTCTTTTTTGTGCATTTGCAAGGAATAATTGAGTTTTTAAACTCTCTTGGCACAATGTCTGGAATGTTAGACTTTGGGTAACTTAAACGTGCCTTGTACTAGGTGAAATTCGGACGCCGGTGGACAAAAATTGCCAAGCTGATTGGAAGTCGTACTGTTCTACAAGTGAAGAGCTATGCTCGGCAGTATTTTAAGAATAAGGTAAACAGAATATCTCTAGTTAGCAAAAAGGCTGTTTGACAATTATGCTGCTGTACATGTAGCTTGATGTCTTTTCAGGGTACTGTCTTTTCAGGGTACTGCTGTTAAACTATGTACTCATTCCCATATTCAGAGAAGTGGAATCTTTGTGACTTAAATTGAAGTCAGACTTTCAATTCCTAGAAAGACTTCAGTATATATATATAAAATATATTCCTAGAATGACTTCTGGTGTAGCTAAACAATAAATATGTTATCCAACTATTGCAGCTCTGTGTTGTAGTTTTAGCTTTAGTCTCATTTGAGACTTCAGGGGCATTGAAGAAGAAATTACTACTCTCTAGGTTTTTTTGAATGGAAATATATGTGAATTTACATTTGGGCTAGAAATATATCTATAATGCTGGGCAAAAGTCAACTGAAATGGATTAAAATGTATTAAATGGGTAAGATGAGGAAGAAACACTTGAGAAAGTCAGAACTATTTTTGTGAACTGCAGACAATTTGTGAAGCAGAGGGTGAAGAAAAATTGTTTTGTTTTTCTCTTCTAAAAGTATTTTATATTTTCCTCAGGCAAAAAATGGTAATTCTGAAAAGGAGGAGCAACATCAGTGTGGGAGCAGTCTTCCCATTGAGGATGGGATAAAGATAGAAGCGTGGTCCTCTGGGAGCTTGAGAGGCCGTGCAGACCCCAATCTGAATGCAGTGAAAATAGAAAAGCTGTCTGATGATGAAGAAGTAGACATCACTGATGACATGGATGAACTGCTTTCTCCTACCTTCCAGCAAGAATCTGGGAAATCTGAACTACCCATTATTTCTAAAAGTCCTGTTGAAGAAACGAAAGGAACAGAAAATGTTTTTCCATCTGTTGGACACAGTTCTGCCATTTCTTTACCTAAGGAAGATCCTCAGCATACCAAGCAAGATAGAGCAGATGCATTAGTATTTCCAGGTGTTGCAGCAACATGTTCTCAGCACCTGAACGGTGATGAATCTGTGAACTTAGAATTCCAGCAATACAATAATTGTATTGAGAAAGCTGAACAAGGCAGACTAGGAACATCTCATGGTGCAAGACAAGTCACCGATCAGGAGGTCAATGAGGAACAGAGAGACCTGGCTGATAATGGATTGCTTTTTCCTTCTCCTTGCCAAGCAGATGAAGATCATCAAGAAGAAGCAGAGGAGCTTAAGCCACCTGAACAAGAAGTGGAGGTTGACAGAAGCATCATTCTGGAAGAAGAAAAGCAAGCCATTCCTGAATTTTTTGAAGGGCGCCAGGCCAAAACGCCAGAGCGATATTTGAAAATTAGGAATTATATTTTGGATCAATGGTAAGATGCATTAAATTCATTTATTGAAATAAGTGATTAAGATGACTCTTATCCTGTTTCATTGTTACGAAACACACTATGAAAACACATTGTTATGGAACACACTATGAAAACACCATGTAGTACCAATAGCTTACTTCTGAAAAGAGTGAAATTAATTTTCTGGTAGCATTATAAAGATAGACAGTGAACAGCACTGATTATTAATGCTTCTTTCATGTCTTCCTAGTTGGTTGTGTTTTTTTTCCTGGCACTCTGGAAGCTAAGCAATGAATATACTTTGAAGCATTATGAAAATGAGTGTCCTATATCAGAACAAGCTACATCCACTTTGGTGACATTTTCTTCAAGTATTTTGTCATCCTAGATACAAGAATTCACATATGGTTTTAGTAAATGATTCCTCAAAATAACTGATTAAATTAATTCTGTAATGAGGTCTGTAGCATTGTAGTACTGCCTTTACAGAAGGACAGCCACAAGAAACAGTTTGTGTTAAGAGCAGATAATGGTGGTCAAAAAAATACTTCAAATTAAGAATCAATTGGGAGTACTATTTGTACACTAGAATATCTTATATTCCATCTCCAAAGAAGCAGTTTACAGAACCCTCGTGATTTGTGGTAGCAGGCTCAAGAAACAGTTTGTTCTGCTAACAGTTTTGGTTTGTGTGCTCCTTGTGTTGCTTAACTTGCTTTGAAGTGGAAAGCATTGCTGAATTTAACTCTGTTTTCATTCAGTTGTCTTGTGTGTTGACAGCTTATTCTAGTTGCAAAGAAACTCTAAAATTCCATACCAGAGAAGCGTTGAACTGAAATGATTCAGAATCAGTTTAAAAGCAAGTGATAAGTGCATAGAGAGTGAAAGAAGGCTTGTTTATTACACCCAGGAAGCCTACGGTTGTATGAGCTATTTAGACTAATCGAGTGCAGACATTCTTCTACCAGTTTAACAGCATTGGAGCATTTCTGAGTGATTCATTGCTTCCTGGCACCAGTCATGTTGAAGAGTTTGTTTTAACACATGGAACAGAATTTTCACTCTGAATAAGTGTGAATGCGGGTGAATAACCCTGAAATAAATTGTGTGTGGTTTGAGAAGTTTCTGTTGTTGCTGTGATTGCCCTGCAGAGTGGTGTGTGCTGCGGGCATCGTGAGGGGAAAACACCACTTCAGTGGCTCATCTTAACCTCAGCTTAAGTCACGCAATTCCTTCCTCCCCCTGTTACTTGTTTTACCATTTGACAATGTGCTGTACTTCATTTTAGGGAGAAATGTAAACCCAAGTACCTGAACAAGACCTCAGTACGTCCAGGCCTCAAGAACTGTGGTGATGTTAACTGCATTGGACGGATCCACACGTACCTGGAGTTAATAGGAGCGATTAACTTCGGCTGTGGTAAAGATATTTGTATTGAAATCAATTCAGAACTTAAATTCTACTCAGTTCTTGCTGAACACATACTGTTGATCATCAGCTTTTTTTATTAAAATGACTCTTTTCATGTGAAGGCCAAACATGAAGGTTAGTGGGTGTGTCTTTAGAAGAAAAGTCGTAGTTCACTTCATTGAAGCACGGCTGGCTGCTCTTAATCGGAATCAAGCATCCATGGGGATAATCTCCTAACTTCTCTGTGCTCTTAATGTCTGAAGTAGTAATTGTTGACACCTTGAAGTTCTGTGGAAGGGCATCTTTGGAATGCATTTAGCGTAGTCACGTTCCAGCCTGTACACCGTAGCCTGCTTTGGTATTCCTGTTGAAGGACTGCTCAATGTTAGGGCACACTGCTCACACTGAAAGGTGCGTGGTACCTCTTACTAGGAAGGACCTTCTGAGCAAATGGTTTCTCATCACCTTGGAAAATCTAGAGGAGTTTGTAACCTCCTTACGGGATTATGGACTCTTTGGTTTTACACAAGACCTTTTCTTTTTGTTGGTTGGTTGGCTGGTTTTTGGGGGTTTTTTTTGGTGGTGGTGGTTTGGGGGTTTTTTTTGGTTGGGTTTTTTTTTTTTTGCCCCTCTTCTTTCCCCCTCTCACTCATGTTTGCATCACTCCAGCTGCTGGGGTGGGGTGGGTTGGGTTGGTTTTTTTTGTTTTCTGCCTTCCTGTGTGTCTGGTGTCAGGTTTTTTTTTGTTGGTTTTTTTTTTTTTTTTCCCCCTGATACCTGCTGTATCTAAACTTCTGCCCTCCCTCTGTGTAAGACAGAATTCAAGTTATTGTTTCTTTTCCCATACTAAATTATAACTATTTCCTGAATAAATAAAAAATTACCTTGTACCAGGACTAGTCTTTACAAGATTCTAATGTTAAAATTAGGTGACATGTTAAAAGCCTCTGGAATGATTTTGATCCAAAGCTGAATGACAGTCACCTAGGAGAGGAGGAGAGTGTCCTGCAAATACATATTGTCTGAAGTGAAGGTTATTAAAAATAAATTGACAATAAGGAAGGAGATTTTCCTGTCTTAAAAATGCTCTGATAGCAGGAGAAGGTGATATAATCAGCAATATGACCATCAAGAGATGTCTTTTTACTGTGGGGTTGTTTGTTGTTGCCTTTTTCTTTATGGCATTTGTCATTACCACTTATCTATGTCATTCTTGGCTCCGTACCAGTGGTAAGTGGCTTGGTACTTTACTGAAGTACAGTGTCTCTCTCTTCTGTATCCTGTAGAACAGGCTGTCTATAACCGGCCCCAGCCAGCAGATAAAACAAGGTCCAAAGAAGGCAAAGACACGGTGGAAGCGTACCAGCTTGCGCAGCGCTTGCAGTCCATGGTACGTCTTGGCAAGGGGGGGGGGGGCAGAAAAAAACATTCAGCATGGGCTAGGTCTTTTCAGTTTTCAATTTTAAGCTGGGGTTTATCAGGAAGTTTCCCCCCTCGTTCAGTTTGTGGCTTCATTAGAACACCCTGTAATTGGAGTGTCAGTCTAGGTACAAGTTCTGCACTCTGACAGGCGTCTGCCCTAACTCCTCCTATCTTACATGGTTGTTTTCTCCTCAGGTTTCAGGCTTTTCCCTGAAGCCCCAGCTCCTTCCTACACATTGCTCCATAATTTATTAGCTTGAAGTAGCCAGAAAAAGTGTATTGGTAGTGTGTGATTAAGTTGCTTGCATTTTAACTGTTAAGGATAGTAGTAGATGTGCTATGGCTTAGAGAACCTTATGCACACAATTACATGCAGTAGTAACTCATTTACAACTATGTGAATTACCAAGGCTTGCCAGATTTAATTTTCATGTCCACATTTAATGTAGCATTTTTTAAGTACTTCACAGCAAAATAAATCGAGAGGAAAACTAAATCAGCTCCACTAAAAATATAAGAATAATTTGAAATATAAAGAACTGTAGCATACACTGAATATAAACATACTGGGTTTATGGGGTTTTCTGTTGCCTGAGCTATAATCCAGAGCTGGATAATGCACTGCTGTCAGAGATGTTGATGATCTATGGAACATCAACCAGGTATTATGTTTACAGCCTTAAAAACTGACAACTTGACTGATGATGTTTCACGACAGATTGCAAACCACTTAATTCTACAGAGTTCCAGGGTGTTCTCTCTATTCTGGAAATAGATCATAGTGTCAGTAGCCTCCATGTGACAGTAACCTTTTGGACAATGTCCTTATGGCTGATAAAATGAAATAAAAGCAGTTTTTTCATGAGTAAGATCCTTGACTCGTGTTGATTTACTTGCCACAGCGTACAAGAAGACGACGAGTGCGAGACCCTTGGGGAAACTGGTGTGATGCAAAGGATTTGGAAGGGCAGACATTTGAGGTAATCTGTGTTTTAAACTTTTCTGTACAGATTTAATTCTTGCTAATTGCTAGCAGGTGGTGTGGCATCAAATCTACATGGGAAACAGTTGTGTAATAGGCACTTAACCTCTCTTCCTGGAAGCAGTAATTTGAAAATAATGTAGCAGCTGTTAGATCTTTATGCTGCTGATAAATACAACTGTGCTTTGGTGTTTACAAAGGTGTTCCTGTTGTGAGCACACGTTGCCCTGTGCTGGTGTGTGCCTATAAAGCTCTTTGCCTTGTCTTGTCGGAGATTTTACGACCCTTTGTTTTCCGTTAACTGCCTCACTAAAGCTAACAGTAGGAACATAACACTTAAATGTTATTTTTTCAGTCCTTTGTGCTTACAGCGCAGGTGATAAGAGTTCCTAATATTAATTCTGCTAGCAATATCCCCAGAAATAGCATGGTTTATGAAGTGCTTAGAAAAACTCACACAAGATTAAATGTTTTATAGAAGACTTAGGAATGGACAAGTGGGTATTTTCTACAATTTCAAATTATACAGTAAGTGAAGAACTGTAAACATCCCAGATGCATTGTGTAGAAAGCCACTGAAATTTGTAACCTTCAGTAGTGATTATCTGTAACAGTTACTTCCACAATGTTACAATGCCATACCTATTTTTTAGTAACTGTGGTTAATAAATTCAACACTTTCTGCAAAATAAGTATTTGGATGGAATAAAGTTTGAAAACACACATCTCTAAAGAGGTGACATGAAAAATTCTGGACACTGTAATGGTAGATTTTCTCCTTAGTTATCAGACTTGCAGTTTTGTGATGGTTTGTGATACTGGCTGTGACTTTACTGAATTTGATGGACTTGGAGAATGTAGGAATTCTGTCATTGGGCACCTTGTGGACTAGATCTCTGATTATCAGGACCTTCACACGGCTTGACTCTGCTGTGGCTGTTGCCCTCTAGCTTTAGTAGTTGCTTGTCATGCAAACATTGACAGGATGTCAAGAGGACACTCGTGTCAAGAATTTATTCTGGGCTGGTTTTGGAATTGCTACTGAAAGAGCGCTTAAGACATTAAAACAGATTTAATTTTTTTTAGCATCTATCTGCTGAAGAATTAGCAAGAAGAAGAGAAGACGAAAAACTGAAACCTGCAAAATCTAAAGGTTCAAGACAAGTAAAAAGGTATTATTTGATGAAGATCATGTTCAAACATACATCTTCTAGAAATGAAACAAATACCTTGCGTAGTGTCAGGCTGGAACACTGCAAATCATTAATATATATTGTGGTCTGAAATAGCATTGTGCATTTGAAATGTGTTTGTATTGACATTCACAGCTGTGGATAGTGAAATTTCACTATTTAGTGGAAGTCATCCTAGTGTGTGATGAGAAAATCTGGTAAAGAAAAGAAGGTTTTTCCTCCTCTGCCAAGGAGACAGAGGGAAACTTGAAAAGTTTCCTGACTGTCCTACATCTTCAGAGAAATTTTCTTTCATTTTATAGTTCCTTTGATCCTTTTCAGCTGATACCGTGCTGTTTATTCACTGAAGAAAAACAGGTATGTACCTATGAGTGAATAACCCAGAATGTTTTACTACATGTGTTACTTCTTTCATGCTCATTATTGCATTTATCATTTCAGGAACCTTTTCAGGTGAAAGTGTCTTCCGAAGCACTTTTAATAATGGATTTGGTGAGGATTAAGCTATGATGTGTGTCTTGTTTTGTTGTGTTGGTTTTTTGGTTTGTTTGTTTCGGGGTTTTTTTTGTAAATGAGCAACATAAGGTTGAGAACTATAGTACTTCTTTCCATTCAGATCTAGAAGTGAGACTCTAGAATTAAATAAAGCCCTAAAAGATTACTATTGTTTTATCTTGTGCTTAGTGTGCAACCATTCACCTTCTAGAAAAAACTAGCAAGAGTGTTACTACTTACCACTCACCGTTATACTTCAACTATCACTTGCTTACAGCTACTTTCTAAAATAGACTGTGATTTTGAATTCTTAGGGGTTCATTTTGTACTCATCTGAGAATTGATTTTATTTACAAAGCAGTGGGGGGGGGGGGCGTTTAATAACAACAGGTTGTACCAAAATTGGTGCCGTTGTTCAGCGCTGCACAGGCTTCAGATTTTGAGGCTGGCCTTGTTTTATGTGTGGAAGTGTTACACAGCTGCACTATATATGTGTGTGTCTGTAATAAGCAAGAAGGATCTTTTCTGTTTGCTTTAAATTGAAACGCTGGGTATTTAAGAGTCTCGAGTTGTCCTTAGTTTTCCTTCTAAATACTGACTTACAGCTGCAAAGCCAATGTATGATCTGCCAATGCACTGAAATTCTCCAACTTGGACTTCAATAATTGTTTATTATCCTTCTAGCACTCGCACGTGTCGATGGCAGAAGTAATAGGGCTGCTGGGTGGAAGGTATTCAGAAGCTGATAAAATTGTAGAAGTAAGTGTTTGTCTTTTTAAATTTTCTCTTAAAAAAAAAAAAAACTGTTGTGATTATATAATCTGGCCAGATGTAAAAGTTATTTTTGAAGGGAAACTAACTGTATTGAAGCTAATTACTGTAGTCTTGAAATGGTAGTGTTAACGCTTATGTTCAAGTGTTGGCTTGTCAACTCTTATCATGAGGAAGATCTGGAGTATGACTCTTAAAATACTTTACATTTTCTTCAACTGATGGAGGTTTCTTGCATTTATCCATCTGGAGACTTTTTTAACAGGTCTGTGCAGCAGAGCCCTGCAATAGTCTCAGTACAGGACTGCAGTGTGAGATGGATCCAGTCTCTCAAACGCAGGCCTCAGAAACGCTGGCTGCCAGAGGATACAGTGTTATTGGATGGTACCATTCCCACCCGGCCTTCGATCCCAACCCCTCTATACGAGATATTGACACCCAAGCTAAATACCAGGTACTTACTGGGCTGTACATTAAAAAGAAATAAATAGCAAAAAAACCAAACCAAACGACCCTAAAGTCTCCCTGGCGTTTGTGATGTTAGTACACGTTATTGTTCTAATGCATCCTAAAGTCAGTTCATTCATGAACTGACAGCAATTCTGCTTTAATTTCAGAATGCCTTTGTGAAAAAGGTCACATTTCTGAGTGTGTTCTTGTTTGGTTTTTTTTTTTTAGAGTTATTTCTCCAGGGGTGGTGCCATGTTCATTGGAATGATTATAAGTCCTTACAATCGAAATAATCCTCTTCCATATTCTCAGATTACTTGTCTAGTAATTAGTGATGAGATCAGTTCTGATGGTTCCTACCGTAAGTACTGATATTTTATCCATTATCTTACTTTTTCTGTTCTTTTTGGATACTAAGGGGCAAAATGTCTTTTCTTCAACTTGAGAAATAGGTGTTTATCTATTTATGTTGGTAATTTGTGCTGTGCACAACCAGGAATTTCACTTAAAGAGTAATCCTGCAGGTAGTCCCTGTTGTCATGAGATTATACAGGTATAAATAGATCAAGGATTGTTTTTCATATATGAGCATCTCCCACAATATGTGAAAGAAATTAAAAGGGTTGGGACAATGGTCACAGTTATTTACATCCAGTATCTATATGAATAGCTGACAAACTGCTTCATGTCTATTACTTAGACATTGCTGCGTTACAAGATTCTGAACAGATTCTCTGACTGATTGAGGACACAGAAGTATAATAGCAAAGAATTGGCTTCTCTAGTGGCCAAAAATCCTCATTAGAGTAACTTAGCATTCAGAAGGTCAAAGAGTCAGACTTGCCAGCTCTCCAGGAAACACAAGATCTGAAAGATGAAATGTTGTGCTGGCACAGATCCCACCCCGAGGGAACAAATTCTCAATTAAAACTGGCATCGACGTTGCATGAAAAGGGGGTGTTTTCCTTTCTTGAATAGTTAAGAACATATCCTGTAAAACTTACGGTGTTTCTTCTGCTTATTCCCTGACAAGAATACGAGGAAAATTCCCATGATAACAGTATATGGTTATAGTAGCTGCCTCTTCTCTCTCCTCCCCCCTCCCCCTGTGTAAGTCCTGAGCTTTGCATCCAAAGCCCAAGGTTTCCAGTTTTCTTGGCAAGGCAATAGCAGAGGCTGTGTGAGCCGACAGTTCCCTCTCTGTTTTTTCCTGTGGAAGTAAGCGAGGGAGACCATCTGCCTGGAGACTTGCTTCATAGTCCTAGGGGAAGAGAAGTGGTGGCCACATCTGCTCAGTAATTCCTGTTTACATACTGATAGTACTGTGATTTTTATCCTCACTTCCCATGCAGCCCGCCCTTGTGGTGTGGAGTTAAAATACAGCATGCATTTCAGCTCATTACATTCTTACCTTGGAAAGGCTCTTTTGTTTTGGTTTGTTTGTTTTTGTTTAATTGACTTAGTGAAATTTATAGTCTCTCTTTCTCCCTGTTTTTTTGGTAACTGTGTTTTGTTCTGCAGGTAATTTTTCCAGTATTCTTTTAGAATACTTTTCAGATTCCTCTTCCCCCATCTGCAATAAACAGGAAAAATTTCTTCTTTTAGGAGCAAAATTCCTCTGAAATCTAGAACAGTAGTCAGCCATTTCATCAGGCAGTTCATACATGAAAAAAACAAAGCCTTTTTTATTCACTTAGTTACTTAGACTACAGAAGTGTTACTAAACTATAAAATCTCAATTCATTTCACTGCTTTTCTGCCATGTTGTGGATTTCTGTGTGCTTCGTTATGCCACAAGGAATTGGCGAGGCCAGGGAGGAGAACCGCTTTGTTCCCTACTCCCACCCAAATTAAATTTGGAATCCAAAATACGTCATGCTTTTACTTTAACCTCCTTAACACTGGCAGGTTACAGGACTGCGAGCTTCTGCAGTCAGGAATAAACTACAAACAGTTGTGAGAAAGGGGTTGCACCTAAAACTGGAATAGAGAAGAAAAACCCACGTGAGTGTACTCGAAACACTGAATAATCGTGTTCCATTGATTACAGGCCTGCCCTACAAATTTGAAGTACAGCAGATGTTGGAGGAACCTCAGTGGGAATTAATATTTGAAAAAACGAGATGGATCATTGAAAAATACAGCTTCTGCCATAGGTATGTGTCTGCTTGGATTAGAAAGAACACTCAGCTCGGAATTCGGGCCTGTTTATTATTGATCTTCCAATGAAGTCTGCTTTCTAAAGCACTGCGATTTGTTTCTCTTTCAACAGCAGTGTCCCCATGGATAAAATTTTTCATAGAGATTCAGACCTGACTTGTTTGCAGAAAGTAAGTTTTCTTCTTTGAGCTCTTAAATTGTAAAATGTTTTTTTAAATGCCAATCTGTTTTGCATCATCAGAAGTCACCTGAAGTTACGGTTTTACAAAGCAGAGATGTAAACCAGTCACAATAAATGACTTTGACAGTGCAGCTGACTGACTTACAAGCACAATGAAAATAAGAGTGCTCATTTGAGAGAGCGGGGGACAACAGTAACATGCAGATACCAACTTCTAAGTGCAGCTGGGAGCAGGATGAATGGCAAATTAATCCTATCTTTTCTCAGCGTGTTGTGCCCTTTCCGTGTCCAGAACTGTGAGCATTTTGAGAGCAGGTTTGGACTTGCTAGTCCTTTGTTCGGTCAGGAAAGCAAACGCTGTGCTGTGCTCATCATGCAGAAGTGAGAAGTGGAATTTTTCTGGTCAGTCTAGTCATTGCCATGAAGTTCTAAGTAACTAGAGCTGTAAAGTTAGTTGCACAGACAAGACACAAAATCTGCCCAAAGCAAAAGACATGAACAGAGAACATGTACGCCATTACCCACATCTAACTTTGTTTTCCTCTGAACATGGTGTCGCTTATAAACATCTTAAATCTAAATTCAGCTGGTAGAATACACTCGAATTTAGCTGTTGTGTTATTGGTTTGAAATCACCTGTGAGTTCCTCTGTGACTGTTCCTTTCTAAAATGTATATTGTACAGTTGAATGCTTGCTGTGGTGTTAATTCTAAATAAGTAAATAAAAATCCCTTTGGAATGGCAGATAGAAGGGGAGGGATCTCAGGTAAAATCACAATTTTAACAAAATCTCCTTTTCTTTTGACTAGCTTTTGGAGTGCATGAGGAAGACTTTGGGCAAGGTAGCAAACTGCTTCATTGCTGAAGAATTCTTGACTCAGATAGAAAACTTATTCCTTTCCACTTACAAGAGTGAGAAAAAGAGTAATGCTGAAGAAAATGAGAATAAATGTTTAAAGGAATTGCCAATGTGATGGCTTTAACAACACAAAATTACAGAACTTTGGGTTTATTTTTTCAGTTTCTTCTCCTCATCTCCATTATATTGACTCTCAGATTATTATCCAGTCATCTTATTGTTATGGTTTAAACACGCTTTGAAAATGTGTGTGAGGAATGCTTAATACTAACATTTTGTAAAAAAAAAACAAAAAAAAAGAGTGCCACAGAAAGAATTGATTGACCAACAGTCTGTTGTTTGGGAAGAAGGACAATCTGGCATGAATACTGTGCTTCAGTCTTCAAGGAGAGCTTGTCCTCTCTCGAGTCTTTCAGTTTGGGAATTTTCTCTTTTTTTTTTTTTTCTTTTTTTTTAATCTACAGTTAGACATTGAACTTGGAAAGAGTTTGTTCCTTAATGCTTTAAAGATTGTAAATTCAAATGAATTCAAAGAAGAGAAACTTAACTGAAATGAAAATTTTGTAGTTCACTGATTTCAAACTTTTCTGGTATCCAGTGTGAAGTTTTATTCAGCTGTAGTTTAGAACACCAACTCATCTCTCCCACCGCCGCTCCCCCTCCCATTTACCCCTCTGGTCAAGGAGCTTTTTGGCGTGTTCTTTGCCATCTTCCTTCTGTATTTGGGAGAAAAAGCTGGCAAGTTTTTGTGATTGTGCTTGTTTCCAGTGGAAATGATAACTCCTGTCTTGATACAGGTTGCAGTCTTTCTTATCTTCCATTCTACAGGGAGCTATGTTGTTCTGCCAGATCGTTGTGATTTGTCCACTTCTAATTGCCGCTGTTTCCTGTGGAAACAAGAGCTCTGGATTAACAGCAAACTTGAGTGCGCCAAGCAGAAAAGTATTTGTCTTTTTAAAGAAAAAAATACCAACTTTTATATTCAGAGTCTTCTCTATGTGTGGTTCAATAAGAAAACATACTGTTTTGTATCAGTTCTGCAGTTATAATTTCATACAAATATATATTCAGAGAAATTAGTCATAAACAGATTGATCTTGATTGAGAAGTTTCTTGATTGCAACTTGGAAGTGTTTCATGAGTTCTATCACTGTGAATCTTTATCGAAAAAATGTGCTTTCAGTTTTGCTTTCTAAAACATGAGGCAACTTGACTTGTATACAGTTATTGCTATTTACATAGATTTATCTCGGGCAAAGTCTCACAGAGAGATCAAAAATATATTTGAAAACATGAAGTAGGCAAGACCTTGAGTTTATATCTAGAGGGGTGACAATGGACTTTTGAAAGAGTATATATGAGTGTATATAAATATCTAGTTCTACGTTACATAAATGGAATTTTAAGATTTTATATGTTTACATTTTTAACTTCAGCTTTTCATTTGTATAGTTTGAAAAGCTTGAGAATTGTAGAGTTGCATCCCAGGGAGGGAACTCCAGTAGAGGAAGATAACATTACGGTTTTATCACGCCTCACGAAACATTTCTCTCTCTTCCTGGTACTAAGTGGAAGGTGCAGAACCTGACCTTACGAAGATGTGAGCCCTTGATATTTGGTGATTCTCCCAGTGCAGATTCAAGAGCTATGGTCTTGGTATTGGTGAACGTTCTGCGCTCTCTTCTATGTTCAGATCTTCTGGTGCACAGCTTTAGATCCCACTACTATGTGTAATTTACAGGCTTGGTGTATCCATCTCTATAAGGCATGGTGACGCAGTCTGCGTATGTTCTAAAATGCCATCTTTGGGACTTCCTGATTAAAAGTACTGCATGGCTTTTGGTATTTCTAGTTTAAACTATACTCCTGGTGAGAAAGCATTCCTTCCCTACTCGCAGAGTGCTTTGCAGTGTAAGGTATTCTTTTGCAGTTCTGCGTAGGTTACTCGCTAGAAAACTCACCCAGTATAAATGTATGTACTAAAAGCTGTAATTAGTTCTGATTTGTAGGAAGAGAACTTTGAACCTCTCTTGTAACAGCAATATGAAGTAGATGATGTTCGTTATCTGCAAATGGTGTTTCCAACCACTTAAGGATGGATGTCACTATTAAGTAATGGTAACGATGTGCTGGCTGCTTCTCTGTTTAATGATTAAAATGAGTAAAAGGAATACAGTTGTATTAATTGGATTTAACAGTGGTGTTAAAAAGTTTTGGATACAACATCCTTCTGAAGCCATTTGTCTCTTGAGGAGATGGTGCAGTACTGAGCCTTTGATATGCACACAAAGATTCAACGTTATCGCACGATATGGTGTGGGAATTGGAAATACCACGTTTGTGATGCCAAGTAATAATGTTGGCAGGAGCCATGGTAAGAAAACAACTAACCTACTTTTCATAGTTTATTTTGACTGTGTGGTGAATATGAGTTTGGAAGTTGCATGCTTCTATGAAGATAAAAATCTATGTTACTGATACTACCAGTTCTGCTACCAAACACATACAAGGCATCAAGTCTTTTTATTGGGAAGCTCTTTTTTTTTTTTTTTTCCTCTTTTTTACCTCTCCCCCAGTCCAGCAATTTGTATTTCATGCTAGCTTTGGTTTAGAGTACCAGTTCCAGACTAACACACTACCTCTTTATGGCAGACCAGCTGTTACACCTGCCAGGGTGATGCTCAGGAGATGGAAAGGGTTGAGTAGCCAAGCAGGACAATACTGTTTAAACCAGAAGAGTCAACAATTTAAAAAACAAACAAACAAGACCCCAAGCTCCCAAGATCTAACTTTTGGCAAATACCCTTTATGGGCATTTGTTGGCTGAGTCAAGTTTGGCAGTGCTTTTTCACAGGGCTGTATGCCTTGTGGTCCAGGGGAATGGAATGCCTTTTTTTTCTCCTTTTTCTTTCCGTAAGTAACTTTCAAAGAACAGCTGAGGAAAACAAACAAACAAAACCCAAACTGTAAAACAGCCAAACTGAAAAAGTGAACATTTACCATTGATATTAAGTACTTTTTTTTCCCCTTCTGCTTGCTGCTTTGCTGTTCCTGACTGATGGTGTACAAGAACCTCCTAATAAAGCCTGTATATGCAGGACCTGGAAAGATGCATTTGTATTTGTAATAAGCATCAGATCTGGTACTTCAGCTCAGTAGCAGTAACCAAGTGCTTGAGGGAGGTGGGACACCAGCAGAGGGAGCTTTGCCACAGCCTATAGATACAAAACAGGCTTTGAACAGCAAAAGGCGCCTGGAAACTTCAGGGTAGTGGCTGAATACGAGCAGTAGCCATGTGCCTTGGTTTTGTTTCTTTCATTCATTCTCACCAACCCTCAGCTTTAGTCTCCCTCGGACAATTATCCAGTGGTACTTGGTGGCAGAGATGCCAGGATGGCACATCTGGATGTTCCACTCTCTTTTCACACAGAGGATCCTAGCTGGGGAATCAGTAAAGTAACAGGTTTGTTTTCATGAGGAACTCTGGTGAATTCTGAAGGTGATCATGTTTCAAACAACTCTATTTATTACTCAAACTTGATTCAAGTGTGTTGGTTCTAGTTCTGGCAGCAGCAGGAGCCAGATTAACCCTTTCCTGCTGGGCTAGCAGAGCGCTTGGTCTGCTGGGAATTGCAGAGCTATGAGGACATCATGTCACGGAGGGGAAAGAGATGCTGTGGTGGTGGAAAGCAAGGAGAACGGAGGTGCCCAGGGCACCTCGAGGGCCCTGGTGTGGCAGAGTGGTGCAGGGGGAAGGAAAGGTGCTGTGCTGCTGCTGTGAACCCTGCTGAGAGGGGATGTGTGCAGGGTGACCATCCGGCCCCACAGAGCCTGGTGCATTGCAAAGTAGCTGGTTGGTAACATCCCAGCAAACACTGTAATCGTATTTGATACCGAACAAAGTATTTAATGGCCTAGATAAAAGCATTCTGGTTGTTTAATTGGAAATGTCTTGCTGTTTTACATAGACCTAGTGCCCTATTTTTTATGAGATTTGGAATTGTGCTGAGAAATTGTTTCCATGGAAGCAGAGATCACTAAAGAAATAATGCATTCCACATTTCCTACAGGATTATTCTTTTTACAGCCTGCTGTTCTAAATAATTAACTCTTGTAGTGCTGTTACAGCTTAGCATGGATTAAAGGAAATAATACTTTTCCTTTTTTTAGTGTCATAGAGGCATTCCATACCTATATTTATAGAGAGGTAGACAGATATTTGAAAGACTTTTTTCTTTAAAATACGTCTGTTCCCTCCTTATTTATAGAAGGGAAAATCCACCAGTACAAAAACATCAGTGGGAAGGCACACTTGCATTTTGGCAATTTATGCAGCTCTTTCAAGGAAATTTAAAACTATTCCTTCTTTGCCCTTCTCTTGCCACTTGGTGATGGGTACATCCTAAAACTGTTGTGCTTCTGGCCACCTTTGAGGGAAGAGACAACGAACAGAGTTTTTAATTATGGTAACAGCAATGCACATGTTCCACCAGCAGGAAAACACCATCTCCTTTAGTTACCTATCAGTTTTCTTCCATATATTACTTTTGACTAACCCCATTTTCTCCACTTCACTTTAAGTGGCTGTAAGAAGGGAAACTGTCAAGTGACACCACGTTTGAGCCCAAGTGTGAATATCTGTACACAGGGTTCATAGCAGCAAGGTGCTAGTTCCTGTCACTGTCCAGCCATAGGGCGTGTAGAGTGCAAGGGCAGAGCAGCTCTCAGCCCTACAGAAACAGCCATTGCTTCACTGAGGCCAGTTGGGAGCTGGTAATTACAGCAGTCAAGGCTCTGCCCTCCAGAGAAGAAAACCAAAACCTATTCTCTCTAGAAAGTTCATTATGTGAATTAAAATAAAGAAAAGATACAAGTATGTGGAGGTGGCAGTTAAATAGATTTGGGCTTTGAAGGAGGGATGTGATTTAGGAAAAAAGAAAATAACAACAAACCAAACATTACAGGCAAATGAAGGACTTATAAATTAAAGAGTTACTAAACTATTATCAAAGAATCATCAATATGACAACTTGAAATACCTATCAATTTTAATAATAATTTTAGCTGTAGATCTCAATTACTGTCTAAGAAAGGTAGCTCCTGTTACTTTTATCTGAAGGAAGGGGAAAGGGAGAGGTGAGATAATGTGCTGTAAAAGATAATTTGAAGACCTTGTCTCCCTCAAGTAGCATCTTTTTCTGTGGCTTATTTAGAAATAGGTGTAGCTGCAAAGTTCAACTCCAGCCTGTGCCCTCCTCTAGTGGTAGCAGGTACTTACAGCTGGAGCTCGCATTTTAAACCTGCACTGTGTTAGCAATAAACAGTGACTGGCAGCCAGGGTCACTTCCCACTGCTCACACAGACAGGAGCCATCACTGCAAGGAGCCCAGTCTGCATGGACTGGCAGCAGGGCAGGCCCTCAGGAATGCAGCAGCAGGAATATGAGGAGCTGACTGCGAGAGGGTGTGGGTGGGAGAACGGTGTAGATGCTGTTCTGGGGACATTACTGGTCCCAAAATAATGATTTATAAAGTCTGACAGTGTTTGACAAATACCATGAATGGGATTTGCTTAATGCAAACTGGAAAATATCTTTCAACTGCTGCCAAAACACATGGAAATGGTAACTCATGCTTTGTAGATCATTAGGGCACTTGGGAGCTACTGGAGTGCACTGTGAAAGGCATTACTCAAAGTTCAGACTGAGATATTCCTTTAGAAACAGCTAACAAGTTTGTTAAGGGTAATGCAAGCATGAAAATCATCATTCCTAGCGCTGCCTTGCGATGAGTCTGTGCCAAAGGAAAGGGGGGAAGAGAAGCTTTGTGTGCTCTGTAAGCAAGCATCAAACTGGTGACAGTTATTCCTCCTGAACTGGTACCTGTTCCAGGCAACAGACATAGAAACTCCAGAAGGTGGAAAGGAGGAAGTCCCTAACTGGTAAGAATCTAGACAGGGGAATGATCAGAAGCTGCATGATGGAAGCTGCAGGAAGTGGAGGAGTAGGATTTCTTCTAACAGAAAGGGGAGAAATTCCTTAAACATGCATTTGCACAGTCCATAAAATGTCTAAGGAAGGCAAAGGGCAAGCTGTGCTCTAATCCATCAGGGAAGCCCAAGGTAGGAGCTGTGCTTCAGGTTGTTTCCTCCTCAAGCAAGAGGGCTGACAGGCATCTGGAGGCAGGCATGGGTGCCACTCCCCGAGAATTAACAGATGAAAGTGCAGCTTGTTGACTGCTCTAAGATTTAAGATGCCAGCTCCTTTTGGCAGGAGAACCTGTTTGGTGGGCCCGATTTGAATCCTGATAAAGGCAGCAGCACACCAGCCTGTAGAAATGAGCAGCCTGAATGGATTAACGCTTCAGCTATTGCCTGCCATCACTTGGGACGTTATCCACGCTTTTCACCTGTAACATGGAGCCTCTGTTTGGGGTTTTGCTGGGTTTGATTCTGGCGGTAGCTTCATCAGTGTGGAGCAGCTGTGGCCTGTTAAGGGTGATTCCCCACTTGTCCAAATCTGCCTGGCCCATCATGAGAAATCCAGGTGGGATTCAGATAGAGCTGACGCAGCCTGTAACTTTGAAAAAGATAGAGAAGATGACTCTGTATTTCATTCTAACAATACATTAACTGTCTCTGTCAATAGAGATGCTCTGGATATTGAAAAACTATGGATTTGCTATGTTGATGAAAAGCCACCAGAGTTTTCCATGAGACAACTGGTTGCTATCAGTGCTGTGGTGACAGGGGTGACACTGGTGACTGGCTTTGGCATTGCTGTGCTGGTTATTCTGAAGTGGCTGAGGACGAGAAAACATGAGAAAGTTGAGATTAAAGAAATGGGTGTAATGGGAGCACCAAGCTTACAGCTGCCCTGAAAGACAACAACAGGAAGGAAAAAAAACCCAAAAGCACAAAACACAAATGGGCTCAGTGTATGTGGATGGATTTGGAAAGGTTTTTTCCTTCCTACAGGAACTCAGACAGTGATTGTTCTAAATTGTTCTGGTTTAGTAAGAATTACTTTTTTTATGTTTCAGGTATAAACTAATTTGGGAGTCAGTTACCTAAATATTCTAAATGAATCCTGATTGAGAGGCTAAGAAAACTGTTCCAGCTGTTCAGTGTAACATAGAAGGCTTTCACTAGGCCTGGTTCAGCCTACCTGAATCCTCTTGTGGTTCTTGGTGTATCTGCTCACTGAAATTCACATACTTCTCTTGGCATAACTGAGTGATAGAGTAGCTTTTCTGTTGGTAAAGACTTTTTTTTTAAAATATGGGTTGGTTTTCTTGGTGGGTTTTTTAAAAGCTGCTGGAGCTTTTTTTATCAAGCAATAATTTCAGAAATATTAATAATAAAATGAGGTTGTGATAAGATCCTCTGCAGCACACAGGACCATTTGTTAGGAAACATTCCTGGGGTGACTCCCAGGAGTGGAGGTCCCAGGTTTCTGGGTTGGTGTTCCAGCAGCACAGGGAGCTCATCCCACTTGTGCTCTTTAACAGGGGGCTGACGCTCCTGTCAGCAAAGCTCCCTTGATCCCCGTGCAAGTGTAAGTTAACTTTGGTGCTCTGCCCAGATTCACAATCTGGTAATAGCTTTCTGTCTACCTAAATTCCCCTTGCAATTTTAATGGGAGCAGATATTTTTCAGTGTTGTACAGCTTCACAGAAATACTACACAATGCCTCAGGACAAGCTGAAAAAGAGCTTTCTTCTAGTAGAGCTGCAGGGGGAATTTAAGAGCAGGGTGTAATTACTGAAGTTGGAATTTGGCCAAGACACAGAACTGTACTTCTTCACTACCTACTCATCTGCTGCATTCCCTGTTTGGGAGGTCATACCCACAAGGAAGGACATTTTAAAGAAAATAACACTAGTTGTTGAAATATTGGCAATTACATTGTCCACACTGCATATGGATCTCTGAAGTCCCATCAGCCTCATCTCCTTAGGGCCAAAAAGAGACCGCTGCACCGAGGCACTGCAGTGGGGCCAGCTCCCTTCTTCTGTAAGTAGACTCAAGATGACCAGTTTGTGATCCTAACAAGTCAGTAACGCGCTGCTCCTAGGGCAAACTACTAAATACACATCTCTGATTCTGTGCATGACTAGGATACCAGGAAAAAAAGTGAAGATGCTTTGATTCTGTTTCTGCCTCTGTTTATACAGAAGAGGAAGAGTCATTTGTATTTTTATCATTAAATGCCCCATAAAAGTCACGTGCTGTGGTCAGTTATTTCCTTGCTAGTCATCAAGCACCAGCAGACTGCATGCTGCTAGGGGACTGGAAATGCACTAGGGTCATTTAATAAGGTATGTGTCTGTAATTAATCAAAAGAATGGGAAGATTAATTGCAGTGCAGAGCTCAGAGAACCTCGCTTTGGACTAGATCATTCTGCTTGAAGAAAGCTATGTAAAGCTAGGGTAGGATCTGGACTTTAACAAACCCTTTGCTCCTGCTAAGTGCTCATTTCCCTCCTGCTGCTCCAGCCATACCACCTCTCAGGCTGTGCATTAATATTTTTTGCACATGGTAGATCAAGTATTTTACTGTAGCAGCCCATAACGATCAGCTTGTTAGACTTTCTGATGTTCTCACTGAAAGGGAGGAAACTGAACTCCCTGTCAGCTTTAAATTTTGCAAAATTAACATTATTTTTATTGTTCGTTCTAATTTAGACATTTCTGAGGCTGAAATGTCCAGTTGTCCTTTTCCCAATTGTGTTTTAATATTTAAGTAATTAGGCTTCATACTCTTAGCAGTGGTTTCTGTGGGTACAGCCAGCATGATGAGAGCAATGGTGGGTTTATGTTCTAGGAGGCACTGGGTGACAGCTTTCAACAAGTGCCCTGAGCAGCGTGATTAACATCAACCATGTATCAGTTTCCGTGGGGCCTGCTCAAGCATAAAAGTATTTAGGGGATTGTTTTGTTCTGGAACGCTGGTTTAACACTCTGTAGGTTGTAGGTATAAATATATACATATTTATACATCTGTCTGTGGGTAGATACAAAAGCCCTTAGCTGATATGAAGGAGTGCCTTTGTGCTATTACCTACCTGGATTATGTAACAGAGATGGTGTTTAATGAAGACAGAGCTCTGTGTTGCCTCAGTTATGGTCTGCAGTTCCAACTGGTGAAGGGTTGCCTTAGAAAGCTCAAAATAACCACTGGCAAAGAAAAAATCTGTCTCTGTGCTATGACTCTGAAGAGGATAGTGCTGCCCTTTCCTAGTACCTTGTGCAACTGCACAAAGCTAGCTGTGGCCTCTGCTTTTAACTTTTAGCTAAAACTTTTAACCACTGAGGACAGTGCCAGAAGCAATGCCAGCACTACAGCAAGGAAATGAAAGATAAGGATTCATGGAAGGATTAAACTCCTCTTAAACTCTGTTCCCTCGATTCCCTCTGGTAAAATCCATGCCTGCTCATACAAGCGTGTGCATTCTCCAACCCCAAATCCCTGCGTTAGTTTGCAAATGAGTGCTGTGTGTACACACACCTCCCTTCCCACACCTATACGTACAGACACATGGCTATGTTAGAGCAGGCAAGCCCTCGGGAGAGCTTTGTGGCAGCATATCCTCCACTGCCTTCAGCCAGCCCCCAGCCTGCTCTAGCTCTTATCAGTGGCAAAATAGCCCAAACCTGCTGCTGCTTTGGAACAAAGAATCCTCTTCCTGTCCCATCTTTCCCCTGTTAAGAATAATCTTTTTCATGGATGTTTAGACTGGGATTATGGCCAGATTAGGTTAACAATGCGAAACAAAACGCCTGCCACATAAACCCAACCCCTCTCTTCATGTTCAGCTGGTAGAACACCAGCATGTCTGTGACATTAAGCACTTAATGACAACTAGAGACAAAATCCCCCCAACAGTCCTTAAAATGTTTAAACCTTGGGGAATCACCTTAGAAAAAAACCCCAAACCAATTTCTATTGCTTGCATATCAAACTCACTTTTTCAAAGAACAGTTAAAGAAGTAATAAATTGGCCCTTCTTCAACTTCTTAATTGGACCAAGTTAATGCTATTAAACAGATAGTCTTCCTCGTGCAGGTATAATTATCCTTTCCAAAGCATTTCCACTGCTTTGCCTCAGGGTTTTAAGTACTGCAATTACCAATTTTTAATGCTAAAATTAATCTGAAGTCATTACAGTTGCTATGAGAGCCGGAAAAAAAATCAGCTTCCAGAACTTTTACAATTATTATTCAGCAGTTCTAACAAAATTCCTTGTACCAGGATTTATCTAGTTAAAATATCATACACACCAGGCAGCCAGACAAGATTCACATCTCATTTTCATGATGACCCCTATTCCCCGAGGGAGAATACTCTTCCAGTCCTACTCCAGCACAAATTGAGTGCCACAGAAACAATTAGGGAGACTTTGTATTATCTAAATGAAAGACTGAATGAGAATGCATTTCTAATTTTCCACTGGGATTCTTCCCACGGGGGCCCAGCAGTACTGGTGGCATACACTCCAGACATCTTTCTGCTTTCCTTTTCTTTTTGTTTGTTTGTTTGAAATAAATGCCTGTCCTTCTAAGGGTTGAAATGAGAAATCTCAGCATTTCTGCTACTCTGGTTGCACTCAGATAAGCTAAGTGGAGCAACCAGAAAGTAACTGGATGTGGCTATGCTGCAGCCACTGCACTGGGCCATGCAGACAACACTCATTTTGAGCACAGGTCTGTTGAGTTCTCCTTTTCTTTCCCATCTTCATGTGCTCTTCTCTGTTGTTGGAAATAAGACAGCTTGATAATTGTCTCAGTTCTGCTGAAGGAGTCAAGCAAAATCTCTCACATATAGAAAATTAATAAATGCTCCCTTTTTTCAGTCTCCAAATACATTTTGCATTTTAGACAGCTAGTAGAAGAACTCTGTCCTATTTACTGTTTTCACTGATGTTCTTAGGCAGGTCACCTGCTTCAAAAGCAGTTTACAAATTGTGTGCAAGAATTGGAAGCTAGGAGAGTGAAAATTATTAAGTGAAAGATTATCCCCATTTCTGCCAGTTTTGCAGCTACTGTGCATCCAAGTTGCCCTCTAAAGCACAATGGTTGTCAGCTCTGGCAAGTTGAGAGCAGTATGTAATGCTGGAGGTCATTTCCATGACTTCAACTTAAGGCCCTCAAAATGAGAAGTTTCTAAAATATATTTATTCTGGATGTGGGTACATTTGGTTCCTTAACTCCCACTATATGTTTATCTTACCCCAGAGAAGAAGAAAATTAGCTGATGTGCTATTTTTGCAGTTTGGTGGAGTAATGTATCTTCTAGATTTTAAATCTACCTTTTTTTTTTTTTTTTTTTTTTTACATCAACAACATAAATAAGCAGAATAGTTATTAACAAATTCTTTAATAGCATCTACCAACTGGTATGTGAGTGGGCCCAGGGAAGGGACAGTGAATACACAACACAAACCACTCTGGATCAAGACAGGGTATTTTCAGGAACAAGATTTGGAAAAAATCTTGATATTTATGAGAAGTGTTGCCCAGTCTTTTAAGGGAATGTGAACTCCTGAGGTTTCAGTAAGTGGCATTAAATCCAATCTCTGATTTGCAGAAGGCTGATGGGGCACATTGTTTCTGTCAAGTTTGTAGCCTAACACTAATGAACATAAGTGAATTACACTGGAACTTGAATGACAGAACCATCAACTAATACTTAGTTTTGGCTTGGAGTTCTACAAGAGCCAAATATTTTATTGTTTTATAGAAAGTTTTATTCACTTGAGGCTGAAGACTGTACATTTTAACTGACAACTTTCTTAATTGTGATGATCAAAATTGGTAGCAGGGAGACTTTAGAACCAAATTCTTTCCACCTGAATATACAGAAATTTTATATATATATATTTACAGTTAAACTGGTTTTCATTACTTTTATTGGATTTGCTTGTGTGAATGATTTCATACAGAGACAAAAACTCAGTCAGTTCAGTACAAGTACTTAGCTAGATACACAAATAGTAATGGACACATACGCAGGAAAATTCTACCTAATTTTGGTGTTAATTGTACTAAGGACTATGGCATAGTGTATTTGTACAGTGTATGTGGACAGCAAAAGCTTTGATAAGCTCATATCTAGTCAGTCAAGGGGGTTGGATACTAAGTGGTTTCCTCCACAGCAACTTGAAGCAAAGATTTTGGGACAGGTAATGATAAATGGCTCCATCCTGCCATGTACAGAGTTCACAAGTGTTTCATATGCATTCCATCTTTGAAGACATAAAAAGACAGCTGTGAAAATGCTTCACAATCTGAACTCACTTTACACATCATTTTTTTTCAGAATGAAATTCAGTGCCATGCTGAGGTTCATCAGAAAACCTATACATCACTTACGACCTCTAAGTAGGTGCTATGCTGTCTTAAGGCATGAAAGCTTGGCTTCTGGTCTTCTTCTGAAATGTGAATTACAGTCCTTTTTTTTTTTTTTTTAAGAAGAAGTGAAGCTGGTAAACAAAATCTTGGGTACAAAACAAGTCTTAACCTATCTCTCTAAAGCATAAGACTTTCTCTCATATCCTCAGGGAAAAAAAAATGCTATGTGCATATATATTCATTAAAATTCAAGAGGAGCCACGGTATAAATGACTAGTTAAAATGGTTTTTTCACTATATGTCTATTTAGAGAAAAATCAACACTTTATAATTACCCACTTGCTCAACTGTTTACCAGATTTTCATACAGAGAGATATTTAGTATTGGTATCTGATGGAGAGATCCTATAATTACCTGTGCTGTATTTGCTGCTTGTCTGCGTTGAAGTTTTAATTACAAGTGATGCTACTTGGGGAGACTTCAGAAGTGCAAGATGTAGAATACAATTTTTAGCCCTGTTCTTACACACTCAAAACATCCATTGAGTTCAACAGGAATTTAGGCAAATGAGGAATGCAGAAATAGCCTCTATAATCTCTATGCAAACAGAGTTCATTAATGTAATTGGAGAAACAAGAGCAAAAAGAAACACACAAAGAACAACAACAAAAAAACCCCAGTACTTTTGGCACACTTAAAGTGGAGAGGCTGTGAGGTGGAAGGATGACATTTGCTCTAGAGGGAAATGGTGGAAAGCCTTCATGCTTACTTAGGAATGGAGAATTCTAGATAATGAGAAGAAAAGCAAGCAAATACAGAGTCTAAAAAGTAAGAACATTCAGCATCAGGAGATATTCATGAGAGTTTCCATCTCAGTTCTACATTTCTTGACAGCTGGAACACACAGACATTAGGGTAGCCCCAAGTGCTTTTCCACTGCTACAGCTCAGCTGGTTTTGCGACTGGAGCTGACAGTCACAAAAATTAATGTCATGATAATTGACTAATGGATTTTACTCTTTGTGTCTCTTACAATGATGGAGGTAGGGCAGGTCTTAAAGGAAGTGCATCTAATGAAAACAGACTTCCTACCTATGGCTCTATAAGGTTTCTTCTTGCCTGGACTCCAAGATCTGGTCACTATGTATTTTCCTTGGCAGCAGACATCAACGCTTAAGAACTGTCACAGGAGAGAGCCTCGGGAATAAAAAGGGAGGGACTAGTAAGTATCTCAGCAAACACCGAACAGCACTTAACTGTGCTCATATACACCATGTGTGATCGTTGAAGGCAAAGCCCTTTTCACAACTAGAGGGCCTTTGTTTACACGCAAAGCCCTGGGGCTTGTATGAAGCACAGGCTGCCCTATAATTACCACACCTCCCAGCCCCACACTTTCATTCAGTAAATGACGTGTTTTTCACACCCCATCATTTAAGATGTACTTTTGGCAGCTAGATGAGTAGGCCATAAGTTACCTACTAGGTTAGCAGCTTGCCAAGCATCACCTCTCCACCTACCACTGTCACAGCAGGGCTGACTGCTCCCTTCCACAGGCATGTCACCAGCCCTCTCCTTCACTTCAACTCTCCAGAACAGCAAGCCCAAGGTGTTAACACCTATGAGCTCTGAAAGCTACAGGGGCCTTACGGCCTGGCTCGGGACTTCCCAACAGCCAGGCCCACAGACCCAGGAGTGACGGCCAACCCCAGCCATAAGGTGAGAAGGGGCAGCGCAGAGGCCTCCCGGCAGCACCAGGGGTAAAACCAGGGGAAAGGCAGCAACCTCGCTCTGCGCCTCTTGAAGGGACCCCGAGACGTTCTCCCCCGCCCCCAGCAGCGGAGCCCAGGCCGCTCCGGCTACCACAAAATGGCGGCCACCGCCGCCTCGGCCTCTCCGCTCCGGTCGCGCGCCGGGGCTCGGGGCGGAGCCTCCGCGAGGGCCGCGGCGGGAGGGGCGGAGGCGGCCGCCGCCTGAGGGGAGCGGAGCGGAGTGGAGGCTGCGGCCGGGGCCGCACCGTGACCGCTCCGTCTCTCGTCCTCCGCTTCGGCCCCGCTATCGACGGCGTCTCCGCGTCGGCCCGGTCTGACCCTTCCTCCTCCGCCTCCCGCGGTGGTGAGTAGGGGAGCCCGGTGGAGGAGGCGGTTCCCGGAGCAGAGCTCGGGGACTTCCAGCTGTGACGGCGGCCGAAGCTGCCTCCCCGCGCCCTCGGGCGGGGGCCTCAGAGTGACACGACTCTCCTCCCCCCTCGCCCCCGACTCCTCACGTCTGCCCATATCACGATAGTCGCGCCAGCACCGAGGGCGGGGATTTGCTCGCGGGCGGGCTGCCGGGCGCTGAGGGCCGGCAGCCGAGGTCAGCAGGCAGGGGCGGCGGGGGGCGTCAGGCCGCTGCCAGGGAGGAGGCCCAGGGCAAAGGCGGGGGGAGCCGCCGGTGCAGTGCGGGTCCCGGGGAGCCAGCGGGTGAATGCCCCGGCAGTAAGGGGCTGCCGGCTGGGTGACGCTTGGTTTTTAGGCTAGGTGCAGCAGATGAGCACCCGGAGTTGAGGAGGAAAGAATTAACAAAATGCTCACTAGATCCTGGTTTTCCTCTGTATGTTTGAATGGCAGCTGTGGGAAGCAGCCCAGCACAGGAGGGTGATGATGGACACGTGTCTTCCACAAGGGACACCTGCAGTCATTCTGATCTGGCGATAATAAAAGTGAAAAAAAAAAAAAAAGAAGAACCAAAACAGTTTGTTTTGTTCCCAGTGATAAAAGGCAGTGGCTTCTTGACAGTTGAAAGCTTATTGGTACCTTAAAACTGCTAAGGGATGCAGCTGTAACTGATTTTTTTGTGTGCAATGCGACTGTTGACAAACGAATACCTGGTATCTGTTCAGATGAAATGAAATAATGTGTCAGAGTTTCCTGCAAACAGCCAAAAGTGATCTTCTTAATACTGCTTATGCTATTGTTTTTGTTGTTGTTTCAGGGTAACCAACCAAAGAAGTTATGAATATCATCTGTGGTCTGAAGTTGCCAAGTAGGAACTGTATTTTCTCTCATTTGCCTTCTGTGACCAAGCAGAGGAAGTGCAATAGTCTCTACAGGTCTTATGCAGGACATTGCCAAACTCAAGTCAGTTGGACACGAGAGAGATGTCGAAGGCTGGATTTAAATGGAAATACTAGAAACTGGTTTTTAACTGGAAGCCCTGACTACTGTAGAAACTTCATCTGTAAAGGACAGAGGTGTCTCTCCAATGTCTTAAATACAGAAGCATACAAGAATGCACACCACAGTTCAGGACAGTTGTGCTTCCAGGCTTCTTGGACATTGTGGGGGAAGACCACATCCTTCCCGATCAGTTCTGCAGGGCAACTCCCACATGGTTTCTCTGCTTGGAACGTTCAGATCGTCAGGCCTTTCCGCACGTCACCGCCATTTCAGGCTGCACCATTTCCTCTTTTCTGGATTATTGTTAAACCGGCTCAGAAGTTATTTGCTATCATTCTTGGCAGGTAAAATACCATCTTATTTCCTCACTCGGTGTAGGACCCCGTTGTGCAAAGATGTGTGGGTGAGTTTGTGGAGGATGGTAGGCCTATTTGTTGTGTTTTCATTTTAATATCTATGCAGAATTTTGTTGGGCGTGGAGTCCAGACTGACAAGTTTGCTCAACAAGAAATTGTTTCCATTGTCAGAGGTGTTAGGTGGATCCTTTGCTCTTCTCATTTACATGTGGTAGAGGAAGATGAACCAAGATGTTAAGGGACATTCCTTCTTCTGTGGGAGGGAAGAAATGGATTGGAGTAGAAGCTACTTACAGTATAACCTTCCATAAGCTCTCACATCAGGTGAGACTGTAACGGAGAATGCACCATGGGCAGAGACTAACAAACTACTTTTCAGCTATGTCCTAAGTTAGCACTGTTTGTGTCTTACAGGAGCATAAGAAAGTGGTGGAAAGCACTTCCTCCTCATAAACGGGAACTTTTTAAAGAGAGTGCAAGAAAAAATAAATGGAAGATACTCCTGGGTGTCAGTGGCTTAGGAGTTTTATTTGTCATGTTTTATTTCACTCACCTGGAGGAGACACCCATCACTGGGCGCCCTCGACTGTTGGTCTTTGGAAAAGAGCATTTTAGGGAACTGTCACAGATGGAATATGATATGGTAAGATGTGAAAGAGAAATTCAAAATAATGTTAATGCCTTTTTTTTTTTTTTTTTTTTTAAATCTATGTGATACTCCCATTAATGAGGTGGGCAAACAAACCTTGTGGGGTTCTTGATAAAGTTTGAGCTTCATGCTTGGAGCCCTGGAGAGCACCCCCAGCAGTTATCCCCTCCTCTTGTCTCCATCCTTTTTCAGAGTTTCCACTCAGCAAACTGCTCAGGGGCACGGGGTAGTTAAAGAGCACATCACATGTATGTAGCAAACATTTCTAACTGTGTTACTGTAAGAAGAACTACAGAAATGTGGTAAAAGCAATAAAAGCAGAGCTATTATCATAGGAGCATGCTGATATCCAGCTCATTTTCAGTGCTGATTTGAGCATTCTCTGGAACCTGTTCAAGGTTCTCTCTTTTAAGCTGTTGCTTTGTAAGGTAATACTCTTCACCTGCATTCAGTTCTACTTTTTTTCATTGGATCAGCTCATTTTTCTTCAGTTGCTCTCTTTTTAAACTGTTCAGTCTGCTAAATTCTACAACTCTGAGTCCTGTGACTCTCTTCTAAAGTCAGTGAAACTTCATACACAAATGTCACTGTGTGATAGAGAATGCAAGATAAGAACAGAGTAAGTACGAGGATATGTTCAAATTATATCTTTTGTATAAATTTGTCCACCTTACAAATCACAACAAAAATACACAGGTACAGAAAAATTCAAATGGAAATTGGGAAGACTGTGGAAAGTTTATCAAACTGTGATGACAAGCTTATTAGGGAAATGCCAAATATAGGATGCTGTCAGACCAAGTTTATACTATTTTATTTTTGATCTCTGGTCAGTTTAATTCTAAGTTTACTAATTCTTGTGGTCTGAAAGCCTGAACTCCAATGTATTTGGTTTAGCTATATGAAAGAAAAAGGCATTAAGACTTAGTGGCTGCATGCAACTTCATTAAATCTAAATGAGTCATTTACTGTGCATTTGTTCTGCATGGCAGTCAATGACTTTTTTTTTTTTTTCAGTGGATGGAGA
Source organism: Actenoides lindsayi (assembly GCA_025331215.1). Lineage (NCBI taxonomy): Eukaryota > Metazoa > Chordata > Aves > Coraciiformes > Alcedinidae > Actenoides > Actenoides lindsayi. The sequence goes on from WTSP01002916.1 coordinate 32,429, forward strand.
AATTTGAAAATAAAATGCTGCCTGAGACAGACGCACGCTATCGGCTTGTGGAGAAAGTTCTTGGTCATTTATGTGAAAGCAGTAAGGACGTCCCGCAGGTCTCGGCACTCAAGTGGGTTATCCATGTGGTAGATGAACCAGAAATAAATGCTTTTGTGTTGCCAGTAAGTTGAACCCAATACAAAAATTATTCGTAATATCAAACCAGCATTTTATTTGTGTGCCTTCTGTTTAATTTTCATTCTCATTTTGTTTACAGAATGGTGAAGTGTTTGTTTTCACGGGATTGCTGGATGCAGCTTGTGATATTGATCAGCTGTCTTTCATTTTGGGACATGAAATAGCTCATGCTGTGCTGGAACATGCAGTAAGTATTTAAAGAGAGCTGTCTAAAATTCTTAACTGAATTCTAATTACTTTTAAGATTTTTTTTTCTATTACTACCAACCAAAGTTTCAGTGTGACTCTTTCTATGTAATGAAGAATGGAGTTTGAAATGAGAGTATTCTGCTACAGTATGTCTGTATTACTCATGTAATATTTAATAACTATCAGAAGTCCTCTAGTAGTCAGTTGTAGCACAAAGTCTACCAGGGCTATTTTCATAGCTGTATAGATGGGTTGTGGCTCGCTATCAACAGTCACGGAGAACTTGGTCTGCAGATGCCTCTCCCCCTGTAACACAGACAGCAGGAACTGAAGCACTCAGCAACTTGGTTTGTTACTCCTACACTTGTTAATATCGACACAAATGGATATACTTTAGTAAATTATTCTAAAATACATTGTATTATTATTAAAATACATGATACTACTACAGTAGCACACAGTTTTAGAATGCCAAATTCTAGGATGCCTGGAGCTTGAATCTTCACTTACAGGTGATTGTTTTCACAGACTTAATTTTTCCATATCCTGGCATGGATGTGGTGGAATGGGTAGTTCTTTGCCAGTTGAACTGAATGGATGTAGTGATTTTGTTGTGCTTTGTAGGTAAACCTATGAAAAAAGAGGATGGTGTAGCAATCTTTTACTGTTCTAGACTGAGGGCTTCTTTGCCTCCAAACTGATGGATAGGCAATGAATACAATTTTTTTAATTTATGTGCACAGAAAGAAATCAGTTTGAGAAGCTTGTAAACATAAAGATCCTGGATTTTTTTTGTTTTGTTTTGTTTTTGTTTTCTAAGCTGAGGAGCTTGTGCTTGCTCTGTCCTGTGACTGCATAGAAAAAAAGTAATTTTGAAAGTGTTTCCAAATTCTCTTGTGTTCTAAAGAAACGTCAAGACAGCAAGGAATGAAAACTGGACAATTTCTGTTTGCAGGCAGAGAAAGCCAGCCTGGTTCACTTCTTGGATTTTCTATCACTCATCTTTCTCACTGTGATTTGGGCCATCTGTCCTCGTGATAGTTTGGCAGTTGTTGGCCAATGGATTCAGAGCAAGTTGCAGGAGGTAAGACTGACATTTCATATTATCCCTTCTGAGTTCCATGGAACAACGTTTTTAATCTTTGGGAGACAGTATCACTAAATAGTTTGGCAAAAAAGGCAAGAGGAGAAATACTATAAGGAAAAATTGATATTTGAGTATGTTTTGGAATGAAACATGTTTTTATAAAACTGCGTCTGCTGTAGGTGATATGTGTTTTCATTTGTCATCTTGAAGAACTTCAGCTCTCCTGAAATGACTGGATTTAGCTGCCCAGGCTCTGAATACCTGCGTGCCAATTAAGTTAGATGATTATCTTTTTGATACAGAGCTCACCCTTTCTAGCTGTGTATGTTTTTATTTGGAGTGGTTGTTAAAGTGTTTCTAAAACAAATAAAATGTATGGAATTCTTTGCATATATTCTTAGTGGTAAGAATGGTTTCTAAGATAAGAAAATTGAGAATCCAAACGTTCTTTTGAAATATAAACCATGCTATAATAAAACTTACTGAAATAATCTTTTCAGACAGCATATATTCCAATAAAGTAAAATTCAGAGTCTTTGTGGTGCCGGTTTTCTTCAGTAGTCTAATTTACTCTCTGCCTCTGGACAGTTACTGATCCATTTCTTTTTTTAAAAATGGATTTTTTGAAAGCAATTTTGCTTACATCATAGAACTTGAATCTGAATTTCTGTGAAGGAGCTCTTTGGTTTCTTTGGCTTGATGCTTTTCCCGAGATTTCCCTGTTCCTCAAAAACATGAAATTAAACATAACCAATCTGTTTTGGTAGTTCTTATGCTAATGGGTAGACATGTGGATTCTGAACATAAATTATCTCTAAAGAGCTTGAATATTTGTACAAGCTAAGAAAACAATATATTGATGAATTCTAGCCAGCGTTTTGAAGAGCTGAATTTGGAAAAAACAAAGTGTGAATCAATCCTGAGACTGCTGGTAATTTAGACAGCAAGATTTAACTCCCTGTCAGCATCCTTTCTCCTCTTCTAGGCTCACTGCAACTGGTATTTTGGCATCACGGGTTGGAGTTGTGCTTTAGATTGCAAATGAGGACTCTGAGCTTAAACCCAGATTCCATGTGCTGTAGGAAAGATCCGTCGTATGTGAGCTATTGTACAGCAATGTCCTGGTTAAACAATATGTGGTAAAGAATAACTGACTGATCCTGACAGAGCTTTCATCCCCTACACGAAAGACATTGAACAGAAATTTTTGTTTCCCTTAGTCACCCAGGAGTACAATGTTTGTTGTGCTTATGTGAAAATTAATCTTTCTGCACATTTTCTCAGGATGTTTCTTTTCCTCTTTTTCTGTGTTTTAGTTTTTAAAGTTTTAGCATCCCCCTCTATGAAAGGGTTATTTAAGCCACATTGCAGTACCTGCTTCTGTTTCAGTGTTTGTTTTTCTTTTTTTGTCCTCAGAGGCTTAACATTTTTACCTGCTGACTGTTTATTTTTTATTACTGATTATAAGCAGTTTTTGTGTGACTCTTTGTAGGCCTTTTGGCATGTTAGGTCCAGCTCTGCTATTTTCTCCAAAGCTAAGTGGTTTCCTTCCCTTAAGAGCTGTAAAGTTCTCTTACGTTGTTCATTCATGGTTGTTCTTCAGTCAGATATTTCTGAACTGGCTTTGCTTTTACAGCAGCACTGATTTTATATGGGAGCTAAAGCCTAGGGGTTATTCTTGGAATAGCACAAAACTTGACTGAGTTTTACTCGTGTCCTGCCCATTAGTATGTAGAGGTGCAGTACTTCATATTACCTTCCTTGTCCACCTCACACCATCAGATTTGTATTTCTTGTGGAACTAATTCTGGATAGTCAGCTTAGGTGGAACATCCTTTTCTTCAATGTACACAGACAGCTCCAGTAATTGTACAATTTCTGGCAAGGATTTTTAGGTCAGAGTTTGAAGATGTAGTTTTTAATTCCAGCATGTTCACATAAGCTTTTCTTGAAAAAAAAAATTCTTTTGTAGTAGCAGCTGAGTAGTATTGTATGTTAGATGCCTTGAGACCCGTTTGTATGACCGTTGCTGAGGTGCTATCAACTAGAAGCATGCTGTGAAAGAGAGCCCAAGGTTTCTCAAGAGATTCAGATTGTAGTTTTAATTTTAGATCTGAAAAGGAAACACATAGAATTCTCAAAAATTGCAGAGGACACATTTAAGTCTCTGGTATGTTAATGAAATTTTGGTAATGATGACAAAATAACAAATCTGGATCCATGCTGTGTCATAAGCTAAATCTAGTATAAGAATTTGTTTAGGCTTGTGCATGGGACTGGCCAGTAGCAGAAAAGTAGAGGAAAAGTAAAGGAAATAACAGCAACTGTCTTCAGTGAATTAAATTCCACTGAATACAGGATCAATGAATTACATATAATGGAGTGATATGATTACATTAAGAAAATTAATACTGATCCCATGCAATATGAACATGATAGATAAACATTATTTCTTAAAGGAAGGTGAGGAAAATAGCTACAATTGTACACATTCAAACCCCCAAAATGGAGCTTTGGTGTGTTTCTTTGCAGTTTATGTTTGATAGACCATACAGCAGAACCTTGGAGGCTGAAGCTGATAAAGTGGGACTTCAGTTTGCAGCAAAGGTAACTACAACTGGTTTGGTTTATTAGCAATTTACCAGACACTTTTCAGTTTCTATTATAATCAGAGGGAGTTTCATACTTCTTACAGAGGTAAACTGTGTGTGAGAGGGTTCCCAAACTTTTGAAGATAGGTAAGTTAATGAAATAGTGGGAAATAAAACAGTATGAAGGAGAAGACAAAGTCACTCTGGCTAAATTGTGTGTAACTGAAGTTTGTAAACTTGTGCACTATTAACTGTGCAGTATATTTTCTCTGTAGTTTAATAGTATTAGAAGAAAAAGCTACATATTTATAGAGAATGCCAAATAGTGAGCTTCTGTAATTAGTATACATTTAATTGTATATAAATTAAGATATAAATTGCCCTTTAGGGTTTTTTTCCACTAAATTTCTATCTGTTCTAAGAAATGCTGATGAATTCTTTGCTGTATTGTAGTGCACCTAAAATATTCTGATCTCCAATATCTGTTCTGATAACAATTCAGTAGACTTTAAGAACTTTTTGATGTGGTGATTATATTTTCTGTCATTGCTGATAATTATGAAGCATATCAATATTGTCCTAGTATTTAAAGATTTCATCTAAATACAGCCATAAAAATAATGCAAGTTTGCTAGAGTAAGACAAAAATTTGGTCGGAAACTACTTGGCATTCTTTTCATAATTTGTTTTTTCAGTCCCCTTTTTTTTTGTCTCTGGATTTTAACTCTGAATTAAAGGAACTAAACCAGCTTTTTCATTTCCAGCTAAGTGCAGTAGAGCTAGGTAAGTGTTAGATAACTATGAAAGCAGCACCATCTAGTGTTAATATTTCATAAGGAAAATTTCTTTTTCTTAATAATTATTAATATTAAAGGAAGAGTTTTTAATATTAACTTTGATTCTGGGACTGAAACTACATTTGTAGTTTCAAGTCATCTAAGGGAATAAGACGTAGCTGTTAAAATGAACAAATCCAGTGACTATCTGGATGAATTATTTAGTGCATTTAGATATTTTAGAGCCGCCTTTGCCTGTCAGGTACGAGGGGGGACCATCTAAACAGGCTTTGGAAAAATCAAACTTCAGATGTCTTTTTGTAATTCAATAGCCATAGAACGTGCATTGTGTTACTTTAAAAATGTAGGAGTGTTTGCATTTCTTTTCTGCTTTCAGGCTTGTGTGGATGTACGAGCAAGCAGTGTGTTTTGGCAGCAGCTGGAACTGGCAGACACCGTTCTAGGGCAGCAGAAGTTACCAGAGTGGCTCTCCACACACCCTTCTTATGAAAACAGAGCTGAGCGCTTGGACCGGCTTATCCCAGAGGTGAGCAGAGTTGAAGGAAGTGTGTCTTTTTCTCTTAGGAAGGTTGCCAGAATTCATTTGGTCTTGATTCTTGAGCTACTGTGGGATTAATTCGCAATCTGCTCTTTTGGCGTTGTGTTTATCTTTAGAGAAATTCTCTGTTACAAAGCTCACAATATTAAAGGTTTTGTTAAATGAGGGAAAATTAAGGTATCGTGAGTGAAATGTAATTATGTTCTGGGGTGGGTTTTTTCATTTCTGATCCAAGTGTAATGTTCTTGCTTTTGAATGGCCATCCTGGTATAGATGTGGCGGTGTCACAGGTCTTATCCATTCTTTTGTCTTTTTTTGTCATTTTGGAAGCCAGTTTTTAAGTTACATCCCTAAACTGTTTTGACTGCTCTTGGTTTGGTAGCTAGCTCTAAGCTCCATTCTATCCTGTCTCCCTCACTGATGTGGGATTGAGTACACCTCAAATAACTGTGCCTCAGAAGAACAGCAGACCCCCGGTAGAAGATTTCTTAATAGCCCTAGGTATGATAGCTCTCTATAGATTTTTGCAGCCTGCTTCCCTCCCCCTACACACACACACATACACATCTCTGTTCCATCACATTAGGGAGCAAATTTCACCCCACTCCAAAGAAATTGAGCTAATTCACACAATTGCCCATCAATCTGCAGTCTTTTCTCTGTTCTTTCCTTTAGATTTCCTCTCAGAGGAATGCCAAGTGGAAAGCTACTTGGGGATTCTCTTAATTTGATGTGCTATTTGCTGGTACCTTAAGGACAGAGAACTGTTCCAAGTTTAGCAATCTTAATGTGCTTACTATTTCTTTAAATAGTGTGTTATTTTTCACTATGGAAAAATAATGTGGTTTGGCTTTGCCTATTTTTTTTCCTTTTAAAATACACCGTTGAAGCACTTCACAGCAGCACTGGTTTTCAGCAAGCCAAACTGTGTTTGGAAATTCCCTTTCTTATAAACACCTGGAAATTTCTTCTTCTTGTTTTTTAAACTCTCAGTCACTTTCGGTCTTTCTCAATTCCAGACTGTAAAGATGGTTGAGGATTTATTGGCAGAGAGAGCACTGAACTGCTGAGGTGTTTGCCGATTTCAAAGGAGAAAAAAGATTTTCGTTAATCCTTTCACAAGAATGAACGGAGGCAATATTCTGAATGATGGCATAGCTTAAAATCAACATTAGGGGTAGGAGGATGGAGGCTGGCTAGACTGAATATTTCAAATTCGTACACACAAATCCAGTACTTTGCAAAAACACTTGAGACTGTTTTAATGGATTTTCTAACACATTAGAGCGGCTAAATGGAAAATGATACTTCTTGTGGAGCCTCAATTTTAGATTGAACATAAAGGGTTCAGGATCCTTTATTTTCATGTAGTTATTGACGGGTTTATAAAGTGTTAATGAAATCAATTTCTTATGTTCTAACCCAAGACTGAGCAAATAATTTAAATAACTGAGCAACTATGTAGAACTGGCAGTCGTGTTTTTTCTGTCTTACCTCTTGTAGTTTAGCAGGTGGAGCAACCTTCACCTTTTCATAGCCACTCTCACTTCCAAGAGCTGTGGAGGCTAGGAAATTGTCTTCTGAAAGATGATTGAGGAGAAGATGTTTTCATTTGCCTTTTACCTAAACATTTGGAGTAGGATGAGAAAGCAGGGTCTGAAGGCTTCCTGTGTTTAACAGAAGCTCACCATCTAAGAGAGACTGATACTACAAAAGTGGAATAAATCTGAAAGGTGTGTAGAGGCCTTCATCTGGGAGCTGCCTTCTTGAAGCTGGATCTCAGGCATTTAAAGGGAATCCCAGGGCTTCACTGTTGTTCTATATCAGTGTCTTTTTGTTTCATTGTTCACATACTTAAAGCCTTTTAGAACAGTATGTTTACTGTATATTAATGGCCATTAGATATTCAGAGCCCAGGGGAAGAAGCTAGATTTCAAAAAGGGCCTTTTCATCTCTCTAGTATCTCTTTGTGAAGAAGCTGTACTTCTTAAGACTTAATATGAGAACCACCATGAGCATTGTTGTGTTTCATATGCTGACGGTTTTGGGGCTGAAATGTTTTTCAGGGCACTACAACATCTATTGTTAGACCAGCTACTGTAGCTGAGGGAAATAGGTACAAGTTTTTGGACTTCCCAAGCCACACAGATGTTTCTCTAAGCAAGTTCACAATAAGATGTGGTCATATAAAGTGAGAATTCTTCTTCAGGTAATGAAACAACATGTCTCAGTGAGGTGACTTAACAGTCTCAGGAGTTCTATCACAGGGATTCTCTTTTCGCATAATTATGACAGGGTGAAAAGCAGATAAGTTATAAAGATCTTGCAACTGGTTTTCTTAACCAGTTGCAAGCTGGAAGCTACAGCCAATCTGAAGAATTAGTAAGAGAACTATAAGCAGTTACAAAGTGGTGCTATCCTGGAAAGGAAATAAAGGAAATTAAAGAGATTTACCATATTTTTAAAGGATTTTCCCCTCGGACTAGGAGATACTTGGGTTGTAAGCTAGGGAAAAAAGAATATATTGTTAAGAGGAAACTGAAATCTCCTAGAATTCCCATGTGGATGGTGGTGAGATGCTTGGTGAAGGCATGTGTATTTCATTTTCAGAAAAATCTTAAAATGGTTCTGTAGTAGCAGGAAGGATGCCTACCATTGCTCTGGAGAGAAAAATTGTGGAAATGCAGTGCCAGAGTGAAGCTGTAGGACCTTCTAGTTCACCTCTGAACCTTTATCATAATGTTCTTTGACTTGCTACAGTTTGTCTACCTTTTTCCTAGTGTGCTGTTCAGATAGAGCTCTGTGCACCAGCTGCAGCCTCAGCTATACGGAATAAAGCAGAAGGTTATCCACTGAGCCTTGCCTGTGACACAAAAATTCATCTTGATGTGACATTTGCTTTTTTGGCATCATGTTGTTGGCTCAGGTTCCATTTTTGATTCACTCTAACTCCCGTTTCCCACTCTTTCTTGTGGAAATGCCACATAGTATTACTCTCAAAATTATCTCAAAGTTGGGATATATCACTGTGCTTCTCCTTTGTTTGCTAGGTCAATTAACTTGTCAAAAAAAGAAAAGGTAATTAATTTACTTTGGCAAGACCTGTCCTTGTCAAATCCGCATTAGCTGTTTATTAGTTTTATTATTGTTTGGGTAATTACTGCTTATTACTTAGTCTACTGCTTTTTGGATATTGAAGATACATTTATTTCACTTCCTTTTCAAAAATGGGTTTGCTATATTTGCTTTCTGCTTATGATGTGCAATGCTTGTTAATTAAGCCCCATCAATGTGAAAACTTAAAGAATAAGAACAAAAATAAGAACAGAAAAATACTGACCCGTGTTTGTCTTCCCCATAAAGCTGTTAAATATTTTGTCACAATTTTCCTTTCTGTGCCAACAGAAGCAGTGATTTAAGTATTAGCATTATATGTAAGTTGCTTTTCTTCAACATCAAGTAACAAAACTATCCATTCTTTTAATCATCTTTTTACTACTACTTCATTTGTAGAACCTGTTGTCTTCCCTACACCTGCTAATTGTAATTCATTTTGCAGCTCAGTGTTACTTTTTTCCCTACATGATTGCTCTATTTCCTAGTTTTTGTCAGATTGCAAGGTCAGAGCAAAAGTCAGCCCTGCTGAGGTAATGGCAGTTAATACACCAGAAACTATAACCCTTGGCCTGGTTTGTGGACAAGAGAATGATGTGGCTTTTATACTGAGATTGCTGGCAGCCTGAGGTGGGATGCCCTCCAAGAGACTGTAAGGGGCTGAGATGCAGCAGTTAGCCTGGTAGCTGTGACGGTGCTGAAGGATTAACACTGCCAGCTAGAAATCACTTGTTTCTGTATTTGTCTCTGCTGGTAGGCTTTATATGAAAGCAATAGGATGAGGCAGGTTTCCTTCATTCTTATGCCTTCCCCACTCCCAGCACACTGCAGGAGGTGACTGCAATTGTATTGATAAGAAAAACAGCTTTACCTTTGTTACTTACAAGCCATAGTTTTGGTATTTTATTTGCAATGCCCTGAACCAGTAAGCATGCAGGTGGTCTTTATTCTGAACAGCAGTACTTCTCTGGGGAGGTTAACCTGAAAAGAACAGCATTCAAGTACTGTCAGCTCCCAGGTGAATCTACCTACTCTGGCTAGGTAACCTTGTCTCAGTTCTGTCCATCTTTATTGACAGTGTTCTTCAGTAAAAATAAATCAATGAAACACATTCTTACTCTATTATCAACATGCGTGTGCTTCATGAAGAATGTTTTCACTTGTCCTCTTGCCCTAATGGTCAAAAAATAATTCACTTGAGCAGTATTAAGTCACTGGATTCAAAGTTGCTAGTGGTTTTTGAAGTGTGGTATGGCTGACCATGTTGGATTGTTTTATCTTTCAGGAAAATTATATTGTAAGCTCTCAGCCTGGTGCTGGCATCTTAATGATGTTACAGAGCTACTGACATGGAACAAAATACCAGCAACTGAGCCAGGGAAAGAACACTTTCTAACTGGAGTTGGACGTTCCGTGGCAGTCAGGAAACACACATACAAAGGCTACTTTCACTCGGGTGTGCGGTCATAGCTGTCTTGAACAGTGAGGTGACATCTCAATATAGCTTTCCATTCTCATAACTGTAGCCTTTTTAGTGGCATGTGAGCTGGTGGTGTTGAATGGATGCCTCCTGTCCCTTGGACAGCTCTGTGTCTAGCAGGAATACAAAGTCATCCACAGGGTAAAAATGTTAACTCTGAAGTATTGTTTTTAACCTTTGCTGTTGTGACTTCAGTATTATAGAGAAGTGAAAACATGGAAATAGGCCAGGCACCATAGAGCCATGAAACCCACAGATAGAAAATTGCTAAATTAGTTTAAAAGAGGATTATGTTGCCCTTTCCAGGATACAGCCTAAATCTTTAAATTTCCGTTTGCCTTGAATAATGCTGCTTGACGTTAATGCAGTCTTGCAGCAGCTTATGTTCTGGAAGAGAACAAGAGAAAACTCTTGATTTGTCATAAATGTCAGGTTAGAAATTAATTGGTCACTGAAGCAGAAGAGCGTTCAGCGGTGGAGTTACATTTGGTGACTACGTGGACGATCATGCTGTAGACAAACAAATACTGAAAGCTTTAGTCATATTTTTTTAAAGTTAGACAAGAGGAATATTTGCATACATCATCCAGACTTGTGTATCCAGTCGTTTGAGTGTTACATTCCAGCAAGAAACAGCTGGAGAAACTCATGCTGCATTTCTGGAACGCATCTTTTTCCAAAATGAGTTGTTGAATTTAAATTCTATTTGTTTCTAGCCATTTAGAGCACATTCTTTCTCAGTTCACTGTAGGAAAGTAAGGGAGATAAATGTTTTGGTACCTCCTTATACACAGTAATGAGTTAAGAAGCTCTGCTCTTCTATTTTAAAACCTTCTGTTGTAAGATGTTTCCAGTGTCTCCTGTGGAAGAATACCAGATTGCTTCAAAATGATGGGCACAAACTCATGCATAGGTATACTGGAATATCTGATTTGATAGTTCAGCCAAATACACTGTGTATAAAGCAGATTAAACAATTTCTGCTGTGTTTTTTTAAGTGCAGCTCTAGGACTGCCATGAAAGGTGTGTTACTTTCTTCCTCCTCTTTAATCCTTCTAGGAAAAAAAAGGAGTTAACCCACACTTTCCACTAAGAGTCCCTGGTGCTGGTCAGGAGGCACCTGGCTATGACTCAAGATGGGTCTGGCCATTACTTTTTAAGAATCTATGGTTATAAACTGAAGTGGAATAAAAAATACATTGGATTTTTTGTTTGTTTGTTTTCCCATGAAAGGATTAAAAATGAAGCTGGATGTTAGTCTGCACATAGTTTTGTGCTGTTAACTGAGGTCCAGATACAGGTAATACTGCATAAAAGTGACCGTACCAAGTGACCACTGATAAATCCTAATTATCAGGCTAGTTTTTGAGTTTGTGTTTTCTTGGCGTTTCATTTGCAAATCTTGAAAAAATCTTTCTCAGCAGAGTTGTAGGACCCTCTAAAATTCTACATACAGTATTTTGCTTTGTGATACACAGGATCTTACTTTTCTGCATTAGTTTAAATGAACCTGGTAGGAGAATCCATGGATACGAGTAGGTCTGGGTACAGACCTGCTTGCAAAGTGCTGTATCGGCCTCAGTTGTGTGGTACCCATTGTTAGCTCTAAAATGAGCTGCCTGTTTTTATCATATGTGCTGCTTTTTTAAAACCAACGGCAGCTTCAACATCCTCTAAAATAGCTGACTTCATACAGTTTTATATCAATTTCCTCACGGTGCCTTTGAGACGTTAGATTCAGCCATTGTCATACCTTTCCCAGGCTGCCCACAGGGCAGGATCATCTGGTACGAGCGCGCTTGCACTGATGGATTTTGATATTCTGGGAAATACTTTCACTCCTCCGTGCCTCTACTTTCTAATCTGTAGAATGGAAGCAATGGCATTTACTCAGGGAGCAGGAGCTTGGTCTCTTAGTGCTCATCTTTTTATCGAGATGATAAATGTTTACTTATTCTGAGAATATAATGTCCCTATTACTTGAAACCTGTGTATTGAACTGCTTCTTGGAGATGAGATCACTTGTGTAACTAGACCTTAACTAAACCGACGAGCTATCTGGGTCTCTGTGCTGGACAGTTAAATGTCCATTATGTTCCTGGAGATTTTCTCCTCCTCTTTTGAGTCGGACATCTACATATAATTACTTGAATAATGGAATATATCTGATGAAGTAAATTATTCACAGCCACTTTTTTCCTTGATGCTGTCATTTTAATTTACATGTGAATGTGAATTGAAATTTAATATACATGGGAATGTAAACTAAAAGGTACTGATGTGGACAAGTATCAGATAAAACAGTTGGAGAGCTATCTATTTATGCTGTACCTTTTAAAGTATCCATTCTCTGAGAGATTGTCTTGGAGAAAATTAATTTCATCCTTCATTCTTTGCTTTTTTTCCCATTGTTTTACCATATTGCTTCATTTCTTCTCTGGAGTTTTCTTATTTAAACGAGCATGATTTGTTTTCCTATGTATTCACAGGCTCTTAAAATAAGAGAGAGCTGCAATTGCCCATCTCTTTCTGAACCAGATCCTCGCCTCATTTTCAGACTTACCAAACAAGATCTCCTGGAATCGTCAGAAGATCAAGAACCCCCAAATTCTGCAAAGCGAGATATCTCAAAACCAAAACGGGATTTTCCTCACACTCAAAAAGTGGAAGATATGCCCGTAACTTTTGCAGTTAAACCTACAAACTAATGATGATAATTTTCAGTTTTTATGAAACTCGTGGTCCCTGAAGGTCTGTCTTATAACACCAATTTGTCTTTGAACCATAAAGAAGATGTAAGCCACTCATATCCTATGTTTCTTTTATGTGATCTCTCACTCAAAGCATTAAGGAACCATGCCCACACAAGAAGAGCAGCGTGTTGGAGCTGAAAATTTCTTATTCATCAAGAGTTACTAAAATAAATCACTTCTCAGGGGAAAGATAATCTCGTACAATCCAGTCACACGGTGTAATTTTCAGCTTTATCAGGCTCACCTTGATCAGAGGACAGATGAGCCAGAAGCGTCCCTAAAGCAGAGCAAAAAGTACAATTTTCATCACTTAAGTTGTCTGGTTTATCTTGCTATAATTTGGGCTAGATCTATTCAGCTTCATTCAAGAAATAATGAGGAGAGCTTACTGCCTGCTCCACAGATAGTATGTTTAAAAATATTAAGCTGAGATGCAGTAATAGCCTATGGGCTAGATACACCCCCACTTAATTAGGTGGATTTACTGCTGGGATTTTTTTCTTTCTAAGGCATTTCAGAATATGGATTGATTCAACATTTTTCTTCAAAGCAACGTGAATGGGTTGTACAAAGTTCAATTTAAAAAAAAAAAGAATTAAATAATTTTCAAGGAAGTCTTGCTTTTGAAAGGAACTGTATAAGAACCATAGCTTTTAGCACTAGAATGCTTTGCAGGGATGGCTGTTGTCTGTTTTTAAATTATTAGGGTGCCAGATTAGAGGGCATTTTTACTGCAGTGACATTTGATTTGGATATATCTGTTTGGATAGAAGGGATTGCTGATGTGGAAATATATTATGTAGTAGACAAATACCATGAGGTTTCTTGACTGCACAGCTTTTGCAGCTGTACCTTATCCTAAAAGGTGACTTCAGGAAACTGGCATCTAATGCTGAGCATCCCTCTCTCCCTGCAATCCCCCTGCAGCCACACTTTTTATACTGTGAAGACCAACATGCACAATGTAGGTAAAGCTCTGCCTTTTCTGATGGTCTAGCCCATATAGCCATCATATTAATCTTTATTTGCACGTGTTTGAGTTATCCTTGCTTTGCAGTTGATGGAAATACTGAACTGTTGATCTTGCAGGAAGGGGTAGAAAGAGGTGGCAGTGAATGAAAATTTAAAAAAAAAAAAAAGGGAAATTCTGTTCCATTATCTGTTAAGATGTATTTGCTGCTAGGTTTTCTTCATATTTCTTCAATTAAGGCAGAATGCAAGCTTTTAAAAAGGAAAAAAATAATGTATTCAGTGCTGTCAGTGAATATAGTTGGAAAAAGATTGTGAAACAAGTCATTCTTTTACTGACTTCAGTCAATGAACCAGGGTCCTATGAGAAACACCAGCAAACACCAACCTTGTATCTTTTCAGAGGTAAGTTAATGTATCTGTAATGTTGATGATTCTAGGTGTGATTATGTAGGTCTAGATTGGCTGCATACTGCTTACAAGCTGGTTTGAAGTCTCTGCTCGATACACTGGCAAGAGGCAGAAGGTCCAGCCTGACCATTATCCATCCATCCATTTTTATTCTTAGTGACAGGAGTTTTTGTAACAGACATTCAGTGATGTGTTGAGGCATTTGGACATTGTCATCTGAAGGTAAACAGAAAAACACACCATTTAGATTTCCCTGTGGACCTTCCAGTTTATACTGCACCACTGAGACCCCCACGCTGCTGCCTCTCTCTCTCGCTCCAGTGTCAAAGCTTGTTTTGTTATCCAGGGCTCCTGGTTGACATGCAACTTAATGCTTGTGTCTGTTAGGACTAAGGAGAACATAAAGAGTTTTTATAGCATTCAGGATGAAGTATGAAACAGTGCAAGTTGCTTATTTTTACCTTCTGTTTTAAGAGGCTCAAGTATTGCAGAGGAATACCAGAGATGTCATTTCTAAGTTCACCAAGTGAGCTTGTCATTTTTTTCTTCACTTTTTTTTTGTAAATGGTCTTGTAACCATGATCATGGTGATGTGAGAGAAAAGGTTTCAAGGCAGAAGTGATAGCTTCTATTAGACTGACAAAGGGCTTATGTGCTTTTTCCAACTATACTGGTCTAATAAAGCATCTCTCTCCTTACAAACCTTACATATGCACACACACACGTACATTATTATATATATGAATTACACACACACAAACACAACAGTTAGGCCTCTATGCTAAAATACGAGTTCTAAAGTCCAAAATGAGATGTTGAAAGTTCCAGGTTTTACTTTATGTCTTGAATTATCCCTAATATTTTCCTCAAGTGCTTTATGAGAGGTTTCTTCTTTCTGCTTCTTTTGACCATCCAACACAGAAAATGCCTTGTACTCATCTACCTCTTGGATGGCACTTTTTCCTGAAATTTTTACTGAATACTATACATTTCATCTGGCTATATTGTTGAAGTATTTTTTTCCTTCTTTTTGGAACAGAAAACTTAGAAAAATGTTGCTTTCCAAAGGTTTGGGAAGTCATAGTAAAAACTGCACTTCTAAAATTAAAGAACATATAACCATTGTAAGTGTTGGGTGTATATATATTAACATATTGTTATACATAATATGTTAATTTATAAGAAGATATTAATAGACTATACATCATCATAATTATACTTTCAAAATATATCCCATAGGAAATGGATGTAAGCTCCTGATGATCAGTAGAAACTCTGTTTGTGGAGCTTCCAGCACCCCAGGAGAAATGGATCTATGAAGT
>WTSP01002916.1:47959-121029 GCA_025331215.1 Actenoides lindsayi
AAAATATATCCCTTAGGAAATGGTTGTAAGCTCCTGCTGATCAGTAGAAACTTTTCACTGTGGTTGTGTAACTTACAGCATCACAGGAAAAATAGATCTGGAAGTGAGTTTGCCCTGGGTGATCCTTCCCTGGCAGGGGGTTGGAGTCAGTGATCTCCAGAGGTCCCTTCCAACCTCTACCATTCTGTGATTCTATGAAGAGCTGTTGAAAGAACTCGGTACTTGAAAGACACATCATACGAGAGAGAATGGTGGCTGAAGTGATAAAGAGATCAGTAAAAATGCATCTGCGTTTCCACCACCAGTATTGCATACTGCACTTCACAGATAAATTTAGTGGAATTTGGAATTTCACTAGATTTCTTAATGCTTGTAGTAGCTGTAGTGGGAGTGTTGAGAGATTTGATAAGTAGGGGATGTGCATTCAAGGCAGTCCTGTAATAAAAATGGCTTCTTATAACTTTTGGCTTTTCATGTTTACTTTTTCTTTCTTTTTTTTTTTTAAACTTGAAATATATAATGCCAGGCAAGCAAGGCAAACAGCTGTTAGAGTGCTCTTTGTTCTTGAATTCTGTTTGTAGTCATTAAAAGAGAACAATCCTGCAGCTTGATGCTTTTTTCATATATTATGTAGGCTGCCACAGCTTGCTTTTTTCCAGTGTGGTATTGGTATCTCAATACCCTGGGTTGAAAAACTGTTTCCAGTATAATAGTCTGTTATAAGCTACTTTACTGCCATCGAAATGCTCTCTGCTGAAAATCCTTGTTGTTTTTTCAGACCTTGGGAGGTTTTGCAGGGGGAGCAGGACGATCACAAAGTGTGGTTGGTAGTAGAGGTAGCTGGGTAAGACTCTTCTGTCAGCAGTACACTGCAGCTTCTGGAGGTTTCCAATCCACCTTGCAGAGTGTGGTTTGGTCCCCTGCAGCAAGGACTTGCATTTGTAGCTCCCTTGAAGTGCCTCATGAATACTATTGAAGTTTTTATGTACTAGCTGCATAGGTGGACCTTCTGGCAGTTTTGGAGATGCTAAAACCCAGTTAAGGTAGTGATTTTAGTAAAGCTTGAGAGGAGATCAGGGGAAATGTCTGGGGCTGGCACCCTGGTGCTGTGGATCATGCTAGGCTCACTGTGGCATACTGCATAATGTCTGTGTGTGTAAAACCAGAGCCTCAGCAAGCTGAAGTGGTGGGCTTTGGGTGATTGTTACCTTTGCAGTTTGTCACTTTTGGCTATGTATCTGTAAAGGCTGGATGTACCTCTTTAGGCATGCTTACAGTTATTCCTGACGTAGTTATTTCTTAACCTCTTATGTGTAAACTGATTATTGCTTGTTTACTGCCCGTAGTCACACAGGAGCTGAAGCCTAAATCTGTTGACTTGGTGGTTATTTAATCTCAGAAAAGGTTTAACCTCGATTTTGTGATTCCAGCACAAAATCAGGGTTTGTTGTGTATTTACTGTCACGTTGTCTGTGAGATAATGCTGCATCAAAGGTGGCTACAATTCCTCCGTTCCTGCGCTCCCACCCATCTTTTCCTTGTGGCAGAAGCAGCAAGGGCTGCTGAGACAGGACTCGGGGTAAGCAGAATGGACTCGGCTCAGTCAAATAAAAGACTGAGTTGAATGTTCTGTCGGTGATAACTTTATTGCTGGGGTTGGCAATTGTTGGCAGCTCCGTAAAGAGAACTGACGGAGTGTCTCTGGTGTCCCTCCTTGCTGCCTACACATATTGCAGCCATCCAGTAAACGTGCTGTTTGATCTCCCGCAGCCTGAGGCGACACGCCAAGTACAGGCCCAGCGTAATATCCCTGGCTGTGCTGGGTGAAGTCTGCTGTTCCTCCTGTGAGCCAGGGGTTCTTACCCTGGTTTATGAATGGATGCAGAGAATTGTTATCTCCAGCACATAAATTCATTATAACTATTAAACTAAGTGGAAATTGAACCTGTTGACCTGGAAGTGAATGGCTCCATAACATTTCATTAATCCTTTGAGATGTTTAATTCCTGCTAATTTGATATTTCAGATACGATCTTCTCTACAGATATAATGGCTTAATTAGTATACAATACATGATGTCTCTTCACACTACAGCGTGTACAGTATTTATCCACTAGAAAAGTAATTCAGTAGAGCTCAATTATAATACACTGGCTGGAGTATAAAAGTTGAAAAGGATATGTGCAGCAGGCACTATATTTTAAGCATAAACATTTTTCAGGCAGTCTTCTGTTTGTTGATACATGTCACATTCTGAAACTGATGTTCCTTAATCTTTTGTTACAGCTTACTAAAACAGTTCAATTTAAAAGGGGATTTTGACAACAGTGGATTAATTAGCAAATCATAACTAACATTTGGTGGGACAACTTGATGTGTCACTTGATGACCTATATAATATCATTAATACAGTCTTTCATGTTGTTGGAGACCAGCAAAACAGATGTGAAAATACGAGTTTGAAGACTTAACTTTCTATTCAATATAGTTGTCATTATCTTAATTTGATAAAAACACTGCTGGCTGACAGCACTTTTTGGTGAGGGATACCAAAACACATGCTAAACATGTGTTTTGTAGCATTAGGCTTGCAAATCTTGTATCTGGAGACACCTGTTTGAGAGCACACAGCTCCACATAGCAGTTCAGGACAACAGTTCCAGTTCAAACTGCAGGGAACGGGCGAAGAGAAATGTAGGAAGTCTCTGGAATCTGTTCTTTTGCTGCTGCCTTCCTGTGAAGTCTGGAGGCACAGATACAAAGAAGCTCTGATAGCTCATCTCCAAAACAGTTTAACAAATGGAAGTACAAATGTTGCTTGTGGCATATGGTGTATGATCTGACCTGTCTACTTTTTCCTTCTGCTTTCGCTGGCATGTAGATTTTCATGGGAAAGATGCATTTGTTGTAACTGTGTTGGGACATCCTGTCAACAGCCTTGTGGTCATTCTGTCTTTTGTTTGGAATGGCAAATACAGAGACTGTTTTCTGAAGTGAGTTCCATGAAAATGATACAAGTAGAGGGTTTTTTTCCCCCTTTCATGAGTGACATTGTGTCAAGGCCTGCATTTTTCTCTCAGGTTCTTATCATGCCTTTTCTACACAACCAAGTGTAGGACGTTCATCGAGTGCCACAGAGTAGGGTGAGCAAACCAACAGTTCAACATCAGGTCAGTGGTGAAGAAGGGATGTAGGGTGATCTGTACATAAGCAACAGAAGCTACTGAAAGTGCTAAATGGGCTGAAAACTTGATGAACCTTATAGGAACTTCTGAAGTTCTTATGCAGTTTTCATTGCAGGTTCTTCATAGTCTCACATACCTCTTTTGACCTTTTCAAATGGCTGTTGAGGTCAACTCAGGGAGCCACAAAAAGAGGCAAGAATCTGGTGGAAAAGTGGTATTTCTTAACTCACTTGCTGCTTAATTTTCAGAATTGCATAGAGGATTGGCTATTTGATCCAGTTGTTAAAAGAAATAATTTCCCCAAACTTTTAAAGGTAGTTTTTTTTTTCATGGTGGTACTGAAGTTGGATTTCTTTTGTCAGATCAGTGTGTACAGAATACTACCTGATGTTTAGATGACCTGTGCCCCAACCAGATGCTCCTCTTCCTACCACTCCCTGCACTCTAAGACTTGCATTATTTAAATATATCTCTTTTCCCCTTATAGAAACATTGATCTATATTGTATATTTGGTGTCTAGAGAATTAGAGCTGCCTGGGACATGTCATCAGATCTCTTCCATACATGTATGGAATAAATAAGGAAGGAGTAAATGATGGAGTGACACAGCAAAGTTGCAGCAGTGTGATGTGTTAGCCACACGATGGCAGCTGGGCTACCGGAGCTGCTCTCGAAACAGAAGCTTTGCAATACCTTCATTTTTAGTCTGGCTTCAGTAAATTATCAAGGTGATTTTCCCTTGCAATGACTCTTCCTGAGAGTGAACTCAAAATGATCATCCTTCTGAGCCAGTGAATCTCGCGTGGTTCTGTTGAAGGCTTTCAGTTCTTCTTTATCTGGACAGCAGCTAACTAGAGAAAGCTGCTGTCTGGTAAGCTTTACTTTCCTTTAGCAGGAACGATCAGAAAGGAGGGACTGACTGAAAAATTATACATGCAAGCATGAAGTATGCATCATTGGATTTACACTGGTAGTAGCTGCTCTTGAGCCCCTGTTGCAAATCTGGTCTGCTTCCCTCCTCCTGCAGGGTAACAAATGAAGACAGAACATTTTATTTTGGTGCTGATAGCATGTTTGTCTCTAATGATTAAAACAGGATCTGTGCTCCAAGGAGATGAGGTGTGCAACCACCTGTATTTCTGATGCCCTAAAATAGTGAAAAGAAATAATTGAGCTTGGTGTTTGGAGGAGCTGAACACGTCAGATGGATTCAGAAACTGCCTGATAGATATATGAGGAGTGTCTTCTCATTATGAGCCTGGAGAAGGTTTCTCTGTCTTCTTTAAGCATTTGAACAAAGTGGTAAATGATTCTCAAAGTAATCAGAACCTCAGCTGGCATTGTGTTTGTTGGGGTTTTGCCTACTTTGCTATATTCTCAGCTGCATCACCCTCCCATTGCTTAGATAATACATACGAGGCTGTACTGGTCTGGGTTTCACCAGTTTTTCAGCCAACAAGCTAGAAGGAAACAAAACCCTTGAGAAGCAACAGGATCCAATTTTCACTGTCAATAATGAGGCCTCTATTCTGTTCACACTGAAATCCTTGGCAAAAGTCCCAGTAGTTAGATCTGGATTTCTCCCTCCTTAAAACAATATTCTTCCTTTTGTGCTTTATCCTCTGCTTGTCAGAATCAGCTGATTATGAGCTCCTGCACAGATGACATTTTATCTTCAGTAAGCAGGAAGGGAGGCATGAATTAGGGCCTAGAAAAAAAAATCTGCAGTAATTAGCCATGGAGGAAGGAAAACATCCAAAAAAAGTACACAGAAGGAATTGACTTAACTTCATTTGACTGGGCTGGAAAGTTCAGCAGTAATGATAGTGGTTAAATTAATTATGATGATTTGGTGACAAGGAAGTGAGCTTGTCCCCAAATGATATGTATTATTTTTTTACCCAAGATGAGGTAACTGCACAGTGCTGCTGGCTGTGCATCAGAACCTTAGATAGCAGGGAGTCCTGAAGACTTGTACACTGCTTCTGCAGTCAGGGTGTGATGCACAATGGTCACATGCTAACCCTTAGGCCAGACTTTGGGTCAGGCTTTAGCGCTTGCTTTAAAGCCTTTGTTATCATGATGGACACAATCTTGGACACTAAAAGGGCAAATGCTTCTATTTTAGATGAAGCCAGAGGAAGTGTGGCCTGGGGCTGTGCCGAGAGTGCTTCCCTATCTTTAGTAGTGCCTGCTGTCATGAGTGCTGCTGATCATACATCACCTTCTACTCCTGCACCTCTGTTACAGCTTCACCCTTCTTTGGCTGCAGCTTGAATGACTGGAGAGGTCTGTGGGTGTAGCTAACATAACATATATGTTACATGTGGCCCTGTGTGGTTGGAGAACTTCTCATGACTGTCTCAAGGTGCAGTATTTAAATGTGCCCCAGCTTCAGTTCCTCACAGCTGACTGGTCTCTCTTGTCATTCTGGCAAACTATTTTTAATACTAACTTTTGCCATGCTGACCTCTCTGTCTTCGTTGACAGTATTGAAAGAGAGGATCTGCTGAAATTACTTCTCTGTGTGGGTATGGAAGCCATTGAGACCTGTGGACTGCTGGATTTTTCTCTGTGAACAGGTCCAATCTATCAGGCTATCCCTGAAGAAATCTCCATCTCTTAACTTTGGACTTCCATTTTTCTCGTTGTAATGTTTCCTAGTGCCTGTGGGACACAGATGTCAAGAGGCATCACAGTCTTGAAGGATGTTTCTTAATGGCTATTATGAGCTGATACATCTAGGACAAGAAGGAGGACCTTGAATCTGATGAGGATAACAAGGGCAGCTAATAAAATGAGCACAGCAGTAGCAAAGAGAAGTGTTCAGAAGGTTCTCATGCACTGATACGCGATATGCTGAGCAGTTTCCCCAGCAGTAACAGATTTCAGGGTCTTTAAACTTTCCCTTTTCTCACCCCTGATGTGGAGTCAGGCTGTAACTCAGTGCCAGCACCTGCCAGTTTAGCTCTCAGGCGTGGGTGTGAAGGGACATGGCTGCTGATGGTCAGAGGGGTCACACCAAGATGCCATAATAAAAGCATAGCTGGTTTTAGAAGAAAACAAAACAAACCCACAAATATTTATACCCGGTTTGCTTCATAATTAATAAATACAGCCCTAATAAACACTAATAAAAATGCATTTTTTGCCACTTATAACTTTGCCTGCATAGAAACACTTTGCTGTGATGGTTTGCAAGTTTCCTCATAGTGGTAAAATGTTCCTTACAGTCATTTGGACATGGTATCATTTCTGTAGACTGAGTACACAGTTCTTCCTCCTAGAACTCTCAGACCAAAACCCATGCACACAAGCCTCTCCTGCAGGAGCTGTAAGCACAGCTCCTCCCCTTACAGGGGGCTAGACCAAGCTGCTTTGTGACCTCTGTCTTCTTCTAAGGCTTCTTCCATCTAACCTGCTTTTTTTCTTATTCTCTGCTTTTCTACTTTAAATTTGGTTGCTTGTGAAAGCTAGAAGGATAAATCCAGATAGTGACTACTCTTTTCTGCCTCTGTTTGAAAATAACAAGAAAAGCTTTTGACAGCTAAGAGCCTCAGCCAGATGAAGTGGCTTAACCCATGGAGTATGGCACTGGTTGCAAGTAACACGTGGCACCTTGAACTCTTCCTATGGGGACTTTGACCCCAGGTGCTGCTACATCAATGAGTCTTAATGTGCAACCTATTAGCATGTTTCTCTGGAACTGTCTAATGAGTTGCAGTAATCCAGCCTGGAGGTCAGAGATGAAAGGCTTGCTGTTGAAGCTGCTTATTGAACTTGATTCCCCCATCTTTAGAAGGTCAAAAAACTCATCCACCAAAAGAATGACCTTTGCCAGGTCACAGAGACTGATGGGCAGGTTGGCCTGTGCAAATCTGAATTCTGAAACCAGGCTTGGAAGCAGAAAGGAATGATTTCTTGTTTTCAGTAAAACAGGACTACTCTGAATCTTTCTTACTTTAAAAGGCTGGCATAGGAAATCCTGCATCTTTTAAAATAAAACTGAATATAGAATAGAACATTTTTAGATTACTCTGCTGATGGGTTTGGACTGCAGTACCTCACTGGACTCAATGAGATGAGGTTTTTATGTGTCTGCTCCAGTCCATCAGGCTGACCTAGTGAAAAGGTAATAGAAAAAATGCCACAAAGCAGCTGTCGATACTGAGAGCATTTAATTAAGAACTTTTGCTTCTACAAAAATTACCTAAATAGAGAATACAAAAGAAAGCCAACCCCAATAAACCTTGGCAAAAACTACAGTGTACTTGGGCTTCCTGAGGCTTTAGAGATTGTGGGGCAAAGGTGCCACATAAAGCTGTGTGTGATTTGTAGAGAGGGAAGAGTTGGGAAAAAGAAAAATAAAAAAAAATTTAAAAAAGGGGGCAGAGGGGAATCTGTATCTCCCATCCCCCCCACCAGTGGGCTTCAAAGACCCATCACTAGCCACCTAGGAAACTTAAAATCTTACAGAATTCTCTTCTTTAGTGTAAATAATTGTTTTAAACCCCTCAGTATTGTGATTAATTTTGACAGTAAACCACACGGATTTACACACTGTGGAACCCAAAGGTGAAGTGTCTGAGGTCCCTCCAGGTGGGAGGTTTGAGCTTTGTGCTCTTTCAAAGCCAATTAGATTTTGGCCAAAGCTTTGTGGAAGAAACAGAACCACCTTCTCCATCTCTCCTCTTCTCATTTTGTAGATGCCATGTGTTTGGGGTTTGTTCCCTCTACTTCCTTTGATTTACACTGTCACAGAGACAAATCAAAGCCTACCTTTTATTTATTGCAGCTAGCAAGAGTGTGCTACAGACTTAATTCAGGATATGGACTCAAATCCTTCCCTGCAGCAGAGTGTGGTACTTTGTCATTTGCAACCACTTGGAAGCACGGTGCTTCAGAGTTCCTGTAAACAAGAATAAATTCAAGGAAAATTTTGAATTACATGTGTAGTTTGAATGAATACATTGGAATCAGAGTAGCACACGGCAAGATGAATCTATCCATCATGGGCATTTAGTGTAAAGCCTGTATTTGCTTTTCTTTACTATCCACATAGATTTGATCAACATCGCAGTTCTGTCATTTGCTAAATACATGGGCTCTGCTCTCCAGGACACCAGCTCATCAGTTACCAAGTGAGCAGCCTGTCACAGGGCCTGCACAGATCATTTGTAACTGTCACACAGCCAGAGATCAGAATCTTCCCGGAGTCGGATCCTTTGATGGCTTGGCAATAGGCTTGCTGCGCCTGATAAGGGGCCGTGCTGGACAGAGGGGAGGGTGCTGGACCTGAGACCGAGCCACGGCAGGGGGAAGTTTGGGTCTCTCCAAGTCAGATGGTAGGCACCAACCTGCAGCACGGTAGCTTTCAATTTTTGTGTTAATTTTGCACTGATGTCTGAGAACGCAGGCAAACGCTTCAACTCACGGGTTTTGGAATTCTCTTTCTTGAGTCACAGCCTGCTGTGTTCCTTTAGAAGAGCTGCAGGAAAGGCCTGGATGTCATGTTGCAAACTTGGACTAACCTCTTGGCAAAAGTGGTCACAATAAACAAGTGCTAAGAGAGCTGCACCACCTGAACTGACCCCCTGCCCCAATTCCAGAGTATTTTATCAAGCCCTTTTCAGATGTCCAACAACTTTATGAGTTACAGGGTGTGGGGGTTTTTTGTCATTTGTTGGTTTACTTTTGTTTTTTTTCTTCCATATTCCTATTCTCTGGAAAGCTAAGAGTTTACAGCTTTTCCTGAGTCTGTTCATGCCTTCAGTTGCATTGTTTTCTGCTCCTTATTAAGTTCCTTAAATATGGCCAGGATGAGAATTTGCAACCATTACTGGTTTGGATCTTAAAGGGCTTTTTTGCTTTTCTTCCTTTCTTTTTCTTTTTTTTTTTTTCCCTGATTCCCCACAGTTCAGTGCTTTCAGCTCCTCCTGTGCTTCCTTGTACTTTTCATCTTAGTTCTTTACAGAGAGTTAAGGCGTTTTGTAATGATGATGCTGGACAGCAAACACAGTTTGAACATTATTTTACTCTCCTGTATCCTAAAAACTGCTCTAGCATGTATTATGTTGTTGATCCCTAATCTCGACTAATTAAGTTCTGTTTCCTGTCTTTTTAAGATCAACATTTTAACGAAATGAGTGGCTGATACATTTAATTTCAATAGGGCAGGAACTGTACAGTGGCTGCACGTAGTTCTAAGTCAAAATTTCTCCGGGATTTTGTAGCAAGGCCAGTTGCTGTAGGTGAAGTGCTCTTTTAAGGACACGTTGAAATACTCCTGGTTATTTGGATTACAGATTCCCTGAATATTGTTGACATTGTAGGCCTTGTGAGCTATAATAGTTCTTTGGGAGCATCTGTATACTGTCACTGTAGTAATGCCTGTCAATAAAAGAACTCGGGTGACCTTGGTAATTTCAGTTGTGTATCTCTCCATCCCTTCCTTTTGTCGCTAGGAAATAGAAGGGAAATTTTAGTGTCCCTCCTTGCTCTCCTGTGAGAATTCTGATCAATCTCAGCAGCTTCTTCAACAATAGATTATAAAATCTTTTTTGCGTCAGGTAGACCTGTTGCTCATTCATCCATTTAAGGTTTGTGATCATCTGGGAAATGGGTATCTACCTGGATTTTTCTTAAATATATGAAGAAGGTGAGCTGTGGCTGCTCTGCAGTGGCAGGATGACCGTGCCTCTGGGCCCCCCTGCCTGTGTCCCTTTTCCAGCTGGACCTCGAGACCTCAGAATGTCTAGTGAGATGTCCTTAACTTCACCTCCAGCGTGGCTGTGAAAAAAGCCAAGTTTTTCCTGTATTTCTGTTGCTATTGCTTAGGACAGCTGCAAGGTGTGCTTCACGAGTACATCCCTGCTGTTATGCTGAGCAGCACATGAACATGTGTTTCTGTAGCAGGAATCCCAGCACAGCTAATAGAGATCCAGATGAAACCTCCTGTTTCCAAGGGAGACCCTGTCACAGCCCAGCAGATTTCACTAATGCAAGACTGTTTCTGGTAATCAGACTGATAGATCTTACCCTCAATTTTGCACCATTACACCTAAATAGCTGCCCTGAGGACTAAAACTAGCTTTTTGCTCTTTCACATCTTTCAAGTACTCGATGATGACGCTGCGTTTTCCCTTCCCTTTCCCTACCCCGATAGCCTTGATGCAGACTGGAGCCCCACGTTCCCATGTCTTTTATGTCTTCGCATTTTAGTTTCTAATGAGTTTGTCACCATCTTTCTTTGTGCTGGAGTACTGTCAGTTGTGTGACTCTGCATCACTGAGTCGTTTCAGTGACATTTCCCACTTCGGAAGGAAATGCCAGACTTCCACAGTGTCTTTGCTTTTCACAGCTTAGGTCAAACCCTGCCTGAACGTCAACATACTTTCCTGCATGTTAATTTTAGTTAATAGCTATTCAGTAAAACAATGCATCCAGCTCAAGATAGATGGCACAAATTAAGCTGAATGCCCAAACAAATTCAGCAACAGACCCTGGCCTCAGTGGACTCTTTAAGTCCAGTGTAACATCCATTTACATTGTTTTATTTCTCTCTCAAACTGTAACTTGCTCCCTGTGGGGTTACACCGAGTTAGTTTCATTTTCACATCGTACCAGTACCACCATAGTCTTGCATTTAAATAGTCTCATTTCATTTTGATATTGTGATGTCATCTCCACAGAGGCATATTGAGACTGTCTGGAGAATTTAGTGATAAAGCCAAGGCAGAGCCAAGAAGCATGACCCAGTTGCTAGCCAGTTGGCTAGACTCATTGCTGTGCTCAGCTTCAATTTCTGAGCCCAGTCCTGTTCTCTGGACTGCTAATGCAATGCATTTTTATCTCCTTTTATATCCTATAGCCCCCTTCACTCTCTCCCTGGCAGGAGGCATATGTGTATGGGAAATAAGGTCTCTGGAAAGCTGATAGTTTTGGATGTGTGGAGGTCAGCAGTAGCTGGGAAAGGACACAGGCAGGGCTGGTTCTCTTCTGTCAGTGTTTCTCCGTGGCTGTAGCCAGTGGAGAATTTTCTATGGTGTCTGGTGATGATTAAAGCTACCTGCTGGAAAATCCCATGGTGGGGCAAGGAAGGGTGAGTCCATCCCCCAGGTGCCATGGACTATGGGTGACTCTAACCTACCACCTGTCTGTTCTGGAGCCAAGAACAACTAGACATTAATGAGCAGATGCCCAGAGTCCTCTGAGAAACATGTACACACAGCTACTGCAGTGCCCCAAGTACCCTGAATGCCATGGTAACGCAAAGCACTTCCAACTCTAAATGTCAACATCCTAATGGCAATCCCTGTACATCTGTCTGCAGCCTGTGGTTCATAAATAGCTCACAAGTTGTGTCCTGCTACAGGAGAATTTGGGCTAGACCACCCTGTCCCAGCTTGGTGTCAGCCTCTCAGGGAAGCAGGGATCCCAGTTTCAACTGTTAGTATCATGTCTCCTAGGCCAGGATGCAGCTCTGGAACTTTGCCCCACACCCTTAGCTCCAGCAAGCAAGTCACTTCGTGGCAGCAGCAGAGCTGGTACTTTAGGTCAAGGATTTTTTATTTCTAGAGCTGCCATTAAATCAGCCTGATACAATCATGTGGTAAGATTAGATCCATGACTGGATCCAAAACAGATAAAGAGATTCTTGCTTCTTGGTGGAACATTCGCTTGGAAGGGAAGCCCTAACTTTAATATGCATTTCTTTTCCTCCTGCTGTAAAATTTCCAGGGACAAATTCAATCAGGCTGTTTGACTCTAAGGGTAAAGTCTTTGTGGTTAGTGCTTTAATTATTTTGTTTTAAAATAAATGAGTTCTTCAGCCTTTGAGCTTGAGGGTTAGTGGTTTGGTTTCAATTCTCTCCAAAAGCAGCAAGACTACTTAGTGTGAACCCACAAAAGCAATTCAGTGAAGCTGCTGGTTTTAGGCATTTCTAGAACGATGCAAGAATAAACCCATTTGTTAGAGCTACCTCTGGGATCCAGTGCCTGTATACATTTGTCAAAGGACACAATATTGAATGCTTCATTTTCCAAACACTAGGCCAAGATAAATTATATCTGGGTGTTGAACCGTCCTGATATAAATCAGTGGCATATCAATAACAGGATTCTGCTTCCCTCTGAAATGTTAAAGTAAATGTGTTAGGATCCTTGTGGGAAATAGTAGGTTTCATTTCATGGACTTCTGTGAGGAGCGTTGTCAGTGGAGCCTGCTTTTTAATCCTGGCCTATAGACTAATGGGAAAGGAAGTGTAAAAAGACACCAGCTAAAAGGGATGGGGATGATACTTTGGAACAAGTCTTTCTGACTGATGAAGTGGTCAGGGCATTTGGAAGCCCACATAGAGCTGGTGCAAGTTCTGCGAGGTTAGAGATGGAGAAATGAATGTTTTTTAATGGTCAGATGAGACTTGGGAGTTAAACTGAATGAGGAAGGAAGACAAACAATATATGAAACTGAATATTTGTGGCACTAGTCTGTGACTCAGGAGGCCTGGGGCCAAATGTTTCCCTAGGTCATAAATAACAGTTAGTTTGGTGGTTTGATTCCAAGCTTCATTTTTCTTATCAGGCACAAGTGCAGTTCTGAAATCTGTTTGTTATAATTGTCATTTTATATTGATTTTAAGTATCCTTGCTCACTTACAAGGGCCTCAGTAACACTTCCATGGACTCTCTTTCAAGGCTGACTTTTCACTTATGCTTTCCAAAGAATATCTGCTAATTTGCTGTGACATTCATATTCAACACAACCTGGAAACAGTTAACTCTTGAGCTTTTTGCCCTGTGGCTTTGAAATCATCATTGTCCTTATAGACACAATATTGAATCCACTTTTTTCCACTTTGAAAGCAAACTCTACAGTGGCTGATATTCTCCCAGGACTTTCAACCCTGATATACAAGTACTCTGAGTGCCAGACTCTGCTGGAGTCTTTACTGATCCCTTACTCAGATACTGG
Source organism: Actenoides lindsayi (assembly GCA_025331215.1). Taxonomy (NCBI): domain Eukaryota; kingdom Metazoa; phylum Chordata; class Aves; order Coraciiformes; family Alcedinidae; genus Actenoides; species Actenoides lindsayi. The sequence continues at coordinate 61,119 of WTSP01002916.1, forward strand.
AGATGCAAAGCAGAGTTGGGTTCATCTTACGCTCTGTGTATGCTACACATCAGCAACAGGGGCACAGTTCCTCCACTGGCTTCTGCTGCAGTGAGACAGCAGACAAAGATGTGATAAACTTGCTAGGAAGGAGAAAAGCAAATAAGTGGAACAGAAGAGGCTGTACCCCAGATGGCAGAGGTAGGGAGGATAAAAAAAAATGGAGAAACAAAAATGAGGAAACAAAAGAAATGGAGAATTTCAGCAAAAATTAAAAACATATGACAGATTAATGTGTGCTGCAGTGGACAAACCATCCAGTAACACAAATGACAAAATAATAAAACCTCATCAACAATTGCTTCAAAGAATATGAAAATACATGTTACAAACTGCAGAGCTGGTTGATGTGGACGAGAAATTAAGTGTGTTTGTGCTATTGTCGTGTTAGTCGCTCGCTATTTGCTTGCTGTTTTTTGCCAGGGAAGGTAAGAGTATTTTGGAAGGAAGATGCTGGGCCATTTTCACTTGAAATACTGTTACTGTCACTACAGGAACCTCTTCTCTTAACTCATACTTGAAAAGGGTTGGATTTTTTTTCCCCATCAGCTCTATGCAGATAGTCAGACTGGACTCACTGATTCCTAAAGGCAGTGTCTGTAAATTAATATTTTACCTGTAGCTATCTGCCAGCTAATGGGGATGAATGGTAGTCATCAGTACCTCTACTGTATTTATTCTCTCCAGGGTTTAGTGGCTTATAGTTTTAGAGACTTGAATTCAACTAAGTAAAGAAAAAGAGTGAGAAATTGTACTTTTACTAAGACATGTTTATACAGCTGCGTGTTTCTACTTCTTTTACAGTAAACATTGTTTTATTCATGCCTATTATAATATTTTCCTGGGTAATAAATTCATACAAGGCAAGGCATCTCCCTTCTCTTTTGTGTTTAATTATATTTATAGTATTTGTTTACTGACGGCAAATGCTTTCCTAGATGAAAGCAGATAAAAGGGATAGATGAATCAGTCACGGAAGTGAGGGAAAATGTGTGTTAGCAACAATCTGCTATTTTATCAAAAACTGGGGCAAGCAAGAACTGGATACTTTTTGTTTACACTTACTACTGTTACTCTACAAGAACACGATACAGCAAACAGAACTTATCTGTGCCTCCAGAACTTTCTGGAAAGAACAGACCTATTTAGGTTAGCTGGAAGGAAATCGGTCTGGGAGAGGAGAGGAGAGGCTGTGTTGCTCTCTGCAAGACAGTGATGACCAAAAATGCAACCTGGAATCCTGGCATGGTCAGATCTCCTTGGCTAAGTAATCTGTAGAGTCAACACACTTGCTGACAGCTGTGGTTGTGAAATGCAGTGTCCACACCGTAAGAAAGCTGATCTTTCTACAGATTTTTAAAATCTTGGCCTTTGCAGCTTCTCTTTAGTGCTTTGACCTATTAGATCTAATTGTTGTGCGTCATGGAAATGTTACCTTGGTATTAACCTCACTGCTTGTGTCTGTTATTTCTGAGTCCGTAATGTTAATTTCTGTTGTCTTTTTATACAAGTTACCTTAACCTCTATAAAGTCTGGAGTACCTTTCCTGGGTCTGTGTAATGCTAAATTAGGGAGAAATTGCTTGCCTCAGTAAGGAATCATTGCCCTAGAATCCCAGCTATTACTCCAAATATTTTAGAGTTGCAGCAAATCCACAGGATGCAGAAGTACCACTAATAGCTGTGGAGGTTCATTTACCAGTCAGAGGTGTTAATTCATCTAAGGGACCAGCAGTAGAGTTTTCACTTTAAAGGCCATGATTCAGAAATTCTCTCAAATGTTTACTAACACTGAATATTGTGCCAAAGTCGTTTTGCTGCAGCAGGCTGCAGTTCAGAAGGCTCTTACTGGTCCCAGAACACATTCCTACTCTTGGACAACTGCCTGTTAATATTACCAGTTAATATTTCAAAAGAGATACCCCAGAAATTGGCCAGCTTCGATGTCTGTGTTTGTCATTCAGATGTAGATCTGCATCAGCATCTAGGCTGCAAAGCAGTCTTAAAATACATTCTTGCTTTACCATTTTAGGCTATAGCTTGTACTTAATAGATGTATTGTGTTCTAAAGTATCCAGGGGGGATGAGAGGAAGGGGGGAAGAGGTCCCTTTGATTTCTCCTTCCCTCCAGTATTACTGTTATTGATTGGTCCTTACTGGTGAATAACGACTTCCTTGAAGTGGAAACAGATTACAAAGTCAAATCCAAAAGCATTCAGGCCAAATTCTGCTTTCACTGACACCGGTATAAATCCAAAGGCACTCAAATGCATTACAGAGTTATGCCAGTGTAACTGAAAGCAGAATTTTGCCCTTAGTCTTTAACAACTCATTAGGGATAAATAGCCTTTTAGCTAATGAAAATGTAACATTTTTGTTAACAGCTTCATAATGATATACACCAAGTGCTGCATTGCCTTGATAATTGGAAAATTTACTTGCCTTTTTCCTTTGGTAAAACATGGACACTGCTGTAGTTGTTCCATAGTAAAATAATTGAGCCATAAAATTCAGACACCCAAAACATGCTCACAGCATTTAAAAATATGCAAAATGCAACTATAAGCAACTAACTCAAAACTGGCTGGAAACAGAGCTGTGCAAACCAGGATGGTGTTGAGTTCCCCAGTGCCAAATGGGGACATACACTTTTACATGCCACTTTTCAAAACCTCTTCTTCTACCCCCAGCTAGAATTTTGTTCAGTGTCAGAAAATGTGTGGTGGACCTCAAACCATGACCAACCATGTCAAGGGTGTTCATGTCGAGTTGGGTGCTGGCTTTTGTCTTTTTCTACATCCTAGTTCTTTTTTTCCTCTTGACCAGTTTGATTCAGCCTTGACAGGTTCTGTAGAGAAACACCCTCCCTTCCCACATAAAATAAGCAAATTTTTCAGGTTTGGCCTCAAAAGCCTCCTGTTTGGCTCTGCAGCATTGAATACCTGGCCTGTATGGTTTCTGTAGGGTTGGCAATGCCAGCGTTGGAGGCAGTGCACAGAACTGGTGAGTGGGTCCATTCCTGCCTAGAGCAAATCCCATCACCTTCATGTTGCTTTGATTTCCCCACTGTTGTTGGTTTTTTTGCTTGGGGGTTCTTCGCTTTGGGGATTAATTCTTGCTGGGTATTTAGAGTGCTTAGGCAAAATTTTGACCTGAAAATGCTCAGTGCTTCTGTACTATAAATCATAATTTGATCATATTTTGGAGAGAACGTGACTAATATGTTTCTGTGTGGAAAAAAAAAAAAGAGTTTCTGTTGCTTTGATTTATTGGCTATTCCAATGAACTTAATCTTCATGTTTGTTTAGGTCTGAGTAATTGAGTCACAGCGGAGCCAAACACTGTGTTTCACTTTTAGACAAAATACAGTCCATAGACTTTATTGCCTTTGTGGAACACTTCTTCCACCTATTTAAGGAACACAGCAGTGAAATGAAATACATACATTTGTCTGTATGCCATAGCACTAGGTGAGTGTGTGTTACATTAACTACCTTAAAACCAGTTTTTAACCAACTATTTAATGCTCACCTATGGGGGTAGAAGTTATGTTAAAACATTGAGGATGCTTAACACCTATTTCCATGGCTCTTTGTGAGTTTCACTTTCCCTTTGTTGCTGTGTTAGGAGGTAGGGAGACAGAGAACTCAAAAAGCAGAAAAGTGATTTTGTTGTCCATTTCTCAAAATCTGCTTATTAAGTTAAAGTCAAACATTTCTGCTTTCTATTGTATTTACAAAAGCAATGGTAATAAATATTGACAATGCTAAACGGCCTCTGGGAAGGAGCAGCCTGGAATTGCTATGCAAACATGCTTTAAAAATTACCTACAGACAATACTGCTGTATTAAAATAATAACCCAAATGAGAGCACTTGCTTGAATGCTGCTTGTTTTGCTTCCCTTTACATTGAGGAATAATGACGGATCTTGTGCGAGTTTTGAATGAAAATATCAGTTGGGGAGTGGATTTACATAATAAAATTAATAGAGCATGGAAAGCTTTCAGCATCGTTTTCTGATTTGCCTCTGCATGTCACAGAAGTTTTATTTAAAAAGACAGATGATTGCAAGTTTGTGTAGGAAAACAAATCCTCTGGGCTGTACGTATGAGATCGTTACATATGACAGCTGGCCCAGCTCACAAAACGCTCAGGTTCCTCCTTTTCTGTTCCTATAAAGAACATCTGTAATTGCTCAGAGTGCCACATGCAGGGCAAAATGTTGTCATTTAGCCACTTTTTTTCATATTTACTAGCCTTGTTCTCTCCGTGTAGAGATGCCCTTCTTAGTTACGCTCTCTGGAGTGCACCCACCAAGGAGGAGATGGAATCAGACATCTGTTATCCAGTGCAACATGGAATGTTATTTCTGTGTGCTTACAAAGGGAAGATTTTACAGGAAAATAACTTACCATCTTTACACCATAATTAACTACTAGTTAATCATTTCATAGTTATCTGTGTCATGAGATCTCCCTCCAGAGTCTGATGGGAACAGGACCAGTGATAGACTTGAAGGACCTAGGTCTGGGAAGCCTGCTTTCTCGTGGATCTTCAGGGCTGTGTCACTTAACTCCAGATTCATTACTTCCTCTCAGAGCTGCAACCATCCGTGTTAACAGTGAGCAGTAATGGCTGGGGTTTTTAACTGCCTTTGAAAATCTCCATACTCAGAAATCTGTGGCTCTTCATGAAATGAAAAGGAGGTCTGTTTTGTTGAGCCAACTGGCTAGGACTCGGGAGAGAAAGGCCAAGGGAAAAGGGGGAGGACAAGAGTCATTCCAGCATCTGAGCTGCTGGTTTGTCACACACACAGTCATCTTCATTTATTCACCCCTGCATCACAGTCCTTCTTCTGGAGAAAGCTCTAAAAGTGATGTCTGATCCTGTAGGCAAAATCTATCTGGTATTCATGCCCAATGCTTGTTCCACACTCTTCTCTCATTATCCTGTAATGCTGCCATTTTTGGTTTGGTGTTGAGCTGCTGTCAGTGTCCTGCTTCTGGCTGTCCAGATGGGGACATTTGGTGAGCTTTCTGCACGCTTCTGAGAGCAAACCTCTCTAGCTGACAGTCAATTCACTGTCTGCTTTATGAACCCTATTTTACAGCTTCTAAGAATTCCGTTTGAGCTAAGACCAAAGAGGAATTTCATAATTTTGAGGTAGGGACAAGTTTGCAATCAGCTACTAAAGGAAACTTCATGGTGCCCTAAGGGTGATGAATCAAGGAAGGTTAAAGTTAAAAAAATACTAAATGCTTCAGGGTCTGTAGGAGAGTGAAAAAGTGGTTTCCTAGAGCCCGCTCTCCTTTGTGATAAATCACAGGCAATTTCTGGTTGTCTTCCATTGTTTCCAGTCACGTCAGTAAGGACCTACTTAATACTCAAATCTGTTGTGTTATTTTTGCATATAAATTCCATTTTATAAGAACAATAATACTTTCCAGGCAGCTCATTTGAGGATGATTACTCTACTTCATAGGTAGTAAAATTCACTTGGTCTCATTATACAATTCAAGGTGTGTGAAGCAGACAATTGCCTATAAACGTGCTGCCTGATGGGTGTTAATGTTTCATTATATTTACTGTTTTCTTTTCATGGCTTCAGGTAGCATGACAAACTTTTTCCACAGGAATAAAATTTGGAAAATCTTGCACTTTTTCTTGGCAGAGCATTCTTCCTAGTCTGGCAGTTAATGTGCCTCAGACATTCTCTAAACATTGAAGGGAACACGCTCATCTTCACACTTTGACTCGAGGTTTTACAGTGTAAGGAAAATGTCTGATTTGTTGTTTATGTGAGAGAGAATGTATTTACAGAAATGCATAATTTATGCCAAAGTGTTTTAACTTTTATGCTTACATTAGGCACCTAACTCTGCTTAATTTCCCAAATAATGTCCCAGTTTACAACAGCACTTAAGCCTGTGCTGAAGGGCTTTCTTGAAAAGACAACTGATTCTATGTTTGCTCATAAATGAGGTGATTATCAAAGTTCTTGAGAAAATCAGCCCCTTAGAAGCCAGAGATGCTCAGATTAAAAAAAAATAAAAATAGTCCCCTGGTTATCTGTCTGGAGATAAATTTAGATGCATGGATTAAGACATCCGCGGCTGAACGTTTTGGCCATCGTGTTTTCAGTGCTTACCAGTGACAGTTTTAATTATTATAATTATTAATACAAGAAACAGAATACTTGGCTGCTTCTTCCCTACTCTGCAGTCATTACCAAGAGGTTCAGCGTGTCTGTACTTGTTTGGAAATGCAGGGATTACCCAAGCAGATGAAAACCAAAAGCCTCAAACATTTTATTCCTGTTTAGAGGGTCCCCCCAATTCGGTCTGGCTATTGTGAACATATAAGTAGTAATAAGAATGTAATTGTTGCTGGCCAGCTGCTTTGACCTTCTGCAACACAGAACATATACAATGAAGATGTAAGCAAATTAAGGCAGACTGTTATATGACAGGCTGAGATAATGACAGACCTTCAGTGGTTTTGCCATTTTGTGTCAGGGCCTTCCATCCAGGCTGCAGGTACCGTCACAGAACACTCTGTAACCCTGAGATGTCCTCTGAATTTCTATGAGCAGGAATCTTAAGCTTTTTCATCACTTGTACTTTTATACCTTACAGTTCTGCAATAGTAAAATGATGACTGCTTTTCCCAGAGTGCTGTTTTCCGTGGGAAAAGGGGGCTAGGAAAGTTTGCCCGAGTCGTGCTGGGTGCTGGCTTTGGCAAACACGCTGAAATCCCATTCAAAAGTGGTTAGCTTGTCTTGCCTCCACTGGAAGTCTTCCAGAATCTGGTCCATCTCATGAATAGAAGCCACCTAAGTAGCTTCCTAAATTTGCTGGTGGCTGATTTATACTGGTAGATTTCAGGCTGCTAACACCCTTTCCTTTTGTGCTTTCTGCTGATGCCCTTCTGCTTCCTGCTTCTTCCTTGAGGTGTTTTGTCTTCCTGAGGTATTTTGAAAAAGCATTTGTATCACTTTGATTATTTTATAAAGTACTTTTGGATCCATCTCCCAGGTGAATCTATCCAACTTGCCTACCTCTCCTCAGCTGGGATCTGTAGTCATCTGAGCCACCCCTCACCCCTTCTTTTCATCTGCTCCTTTGGAGCAGAACTTTTTTGTGAGACGTATCCTACAATCTAAACCTCATCTGGTCACTTTCTACCAAAGCTTAAATAATTGAAATGTCAATAACATCCCATTTAAAATCTATTCTACTTCATCTCCCGGAGTGGTATGTTGGCAGATCGTGAATGTCACACTACTGATGAGCAAAGGACTTGGATAACTATGAGCTTCTAATCAAGAAATTAATCTAAAATTGTATATCTGCGTAAGAAATCCTGGCACAGAAGCGTGAAGTGCTCACTAAAAGCAGTTGGGTCTGAAGTAATTACTAAAGCAATTCAGGGCATCGGGGACTCTACAGAATATGGGTCTGTGCAGCGATCCAGCCCCGGTGAGGCCGATCCCTCGCTGCTGCTCGCGAGCAGAGGCGGTGCTGCGGCATCCTCCTCTGCTTCGTCTTCACCCAGCTGACTTCGGGAGCAGCTGGGAGACCCGGGACTTACCCCGCTAGCTGCAAACTGTCTGTTTAGCTGGGGCTGGCTGTGCTGTTGCCAGCGTGCTCTCCCATGGCTGCGTTAGGCCCCTTGATCAACCGTCACGGTAACGAGTCTTGAAGCCGTGGATATTCCCATCTCGCGGAATTAGCGTCTCCAGGTATCTGCTAATTCAGCTGGACACCACCGTAGCAGCTGCAGTTAGAATACGTTAGCAGGACTTTATTTTCAGTTGTGAAAGAGATGAGAGTCCAGGCAGACGCTCGGTAATGCTATTCCAGGATTTTCCAGTTTGTTCTAGTGATTTGAATAATGACTGGAATAACAGTTTATTCTAACCATTTGAACTGCACATCAGTGTGGTAACTGAGAATTTATTAATAATGCTTAGAGCTTACCCATTGCATTTCAAAGAGGCTTAGAGACAGTAGGCAATTAATAGCCTGATGCCACTGATCTGTCTATAAACTTCAGTTCTTGTCACAGCCCTTATTAATCGTGAAGTACAGTTATAATAACTGGGATGCAAGGCACAACTTTGCAGAAGATCTCAGATGTCTCTCTTGGTAAATCGAAGACTTTCACTGCGTGTTTATGTTTTGCCTGTACCCAGGGCTGAACTCTAACAGCATCTCTGTCATCCAGTGACCCCTCCCCAGCAGAGAAGGGGGAGTGGGGAAAGGAAGAAGGGGCACTGCCGGTGCAAGAAGGCAGAGTGGCACAAATGAATTGTGGTAGAAAAGCATCTTATTCCCAGAGTCAGAACCTCCCCAGGGAAGTAGTGGAGTCCCCAGCACTGGCCACATTAAGATTCAGCTGGACATGGTGCAGGGCCATCTTGTCTAGACCGTGCTTTTCCCAAGAAAGCTTGAGCCAGATGATCCTTGAGGTCCCTCCCAGCCTGGTATTCTATGAATCTATGGTTTCCAGCATTTATCAGTGCAGTTAGAATAGGCTCTGTCATGATGTGGATGAGAGATCTGTCCTGGCACTTAGGAGTTACTGGCATCAGTAACTTTGGTGGTCTGGTCATTCCCCTTTCTGAATACTCTGTACAGTTACTTGGTATAAATAATCATATTTAAAGATAAATTAAGTAATCTACCAACGATAACACAGGAAAACTGTACAAGCATCTGGAATGGTAACCTGGAGTCTTTGCTTAGCAGCAAGATTCACTTTACCATTTTCTTTAAAATATTGTGAATAAGTAAACAGAGTCAACTGAGTAGCAGTTAATGAAAACCCATTCTAAACCATAGGTTAAAAGTTTGCAGCCACCTTTGACTATCATAGACGAGGGAAAAAAAAAAATCTTTTAAAAAATGTTAGGAAGTAGCTTTGCACACTTGATTTCATAAGTGCAGAAGGAAATGTCATTCGTGCAGGCTTGTGCTTTTTCATCTGATTATTGCTAATGCAAATTGCCAGTAGGGAATGAATAAATCTGCACTGCAGTTCTGGAAATTGGTGCAAACAGTAAATTTATTTTTTTTTTGCAAATGTATCTATCCACTTCAGTCCTGTAATGCAGAATGCTGCTTTCTGGCTGAAAGACTTGATAGACATTGGGCTGTCACAGATGGAAGATCAAAATGGTATTTCTTAAAAATTGTGCAACTCTTTTTCGTTTTCCTAGGTTCAGACTGAGCGTGTAGAAAACCAGAGTTTAATCTCTGTACGTGGTTTGGGAAGATGAAAGTTGTACTTGGGGGGGAAAGTTTCACTCCTGATCAGAGAGGGTGAAGACAAAGCAGTCAGCAAAAACATTTAATAATGGATCATTTTGCTCGTCTCCTGTAGCAGGAGACAATTAAGAAGAGAATATAATGTGGGGGAAGGGAAAAGAAAACAACTCTGTAGAATTACTGAGCTGAACAATACCCTCTCTTGCATTTCAGAGGGAGGACTGGGGAGAAGTTGACATTTTAATATTTTCTAAATTACTCTGCCACATGTTTTCTGATGAATCTAATCTGGTGCCTCTTCCAAATTGATATTCCATCCAAGAACGGTGGGGCGAATACGTTATTAAGCCGGTAATGTAGATTTAGCAAGTTTTAGATTTCAGTACATTTTTTTTAAAAAAAGACAGCCTAATTTCCAGAGTGAAAGGAATAGGGCTCATTATTTCCCATGCATAGAGGTAAATTGGTTTACTAGCAAAACTCTGTATTGATTTTCATCCTACATCTCAATATTGAATGTTGTTTACACTGAAAGATGCAAGGGAGAGAGCGGGTGCTCGGGAGGCAGGTTGTAGATATGAAAAGAGCTTTTTGATTGTGGGACTAACATTCCAGTGCTACTGATATCTCTGAGGGGGCCTCTCAGTTGCTGTGGTCACCATTTGGAAGCCAGCAACAAAGAAAGTTCGGTGCTTTGTCTCAGCTGTTCTTGGTAATTCTCAGTGACCAAGGGAACCACCAGCTCTTCAGATTCCGTTTGGAGCTCCTGCGCTCCGGCAACGTGAGCCTTGTTTTCTGGGCCACTCTGAGAAATCTCCTGGCTGGACAAAAGTGAATCACATAAATCCTTCCCATCTCTACACTTCAGATGACTTTGAAGAGAAGAAATTTCTCCTTAAAAGTAACTCAACTATCACTACTCATCCCCTCATTCATTACAATAAGCCATGGGGTGACCTTCAACAGATCACCCATCTCATTGCCTCTTGGCCAGCAGCATTTTGCAGTATTTCTGGTGGCAGCAACATGTTTTCTCATTCTGAGGAGGCTCTTCAAGCCTGTGAGCAAGCTGTATGGCTGCGGGGAAGTCTAAGAAATGGGTGAATACTTCTGTTCGTACTGGTAATTTAGAAGTGTTGATGAATAATACTTCAAGTCATAATGAATGTTGGAGTCTGTTGCTTCGGATTGAAATTTAAAATAAGCTATGTCTGCTAGAATATATACTGCCTTACTTTTTTATAAATCACAAGTTTAATATTCATTTATAAACATCCCCTTATATATGCTGAGAAAATTTGCTTGTAAACAACAGATATAATTCATCACCATTACGATCTCGCCAGCTTTATTTGAAATTAAGTTTTGAATCTGGGCTTAAACTCATTCAGATAATTTCTCTGCAGAAACAATCTTGGCCTCTGCTACTTACATTTAGCAAGCAGCACTGCCTTCCCAGTGTGGATGTTGACACAAGAAGTAGAAAAATGCCATTTTCTTTTCTTCCAACTCATTCAGTTACCTGGCACTTGACAAACTACTGTGATTTGGTTATTTGGGACAGTAACTGAAATGATCAGGTCAGAAGGGAAGCGGGCAGTGTATTTTGGGTACACAAGGGATTTTTTTATAGCTATTGACTGAGTGCTTTTTGTGTATCATTGGCCGGTAGCTGAATCTAGGACTGTAAAAATGATAGGCTATATAACATCTGACTTGGAGTTATCGGCGTGCTGGCTGCGTGCAGCCTTTTATGGTGTTTGCTCATCAAGGGGAATTTGAAACGAGGGAGGACATATATTTAAAAAATTGCCAGAATACTTAAAATCCGTCTGGTTTGCGCCAACTTCACTCGTCGCTAGAAAAGCTGACCTTGTTTAATTACAGAGCAAGCTCAATTTTTCAAATGCCTGCCCATTCAGTGTTTACCTGACTTGTCTACGTTTGATGGAAGAGAACTAGGAATTTATTAGGCATCGACAAACGGTGCGGGCTGAAGGATTTTCTCCACCAGTGGAGTGAGCTCAGTACCACATAACATCAGGGTTTGTCTATCCAGTCAAACACATTTGCCATTACAAAGCAATCGGTCATTTAATTACTGATGAAACAAAACAGAAAGCTCTTCAATGTGTCCATAGCGTATTAATCTTTTCTTCTGTCTGTTCACTCTTTTGTCTTTGAGCCAGACACACTGTATGTCTGCTTTGTCTGGCGCACACCCTTTATTTATATTGTAGTCCTAACACTGTTAATCTGCTCAATAATTTATAAGACAGCTGACCTCAACATCAGGTGAGCTATTGAACAAACATCAGGGCGTGTTAAATTCAGTTTAGGCGCTGGAGTCCGGGAGCCCCTCCGAGTCCATCGACTCCAGTAAGCACTCAGAAGGCAGGGAGGGAGGAGGCACACCTGGGCTTCTGCACATCCCGCTGTCATCACCTGCCCGAGGCTTAGTTAAGCCACAGACCGCGGTGGGTGGACCACTTTTTGTCCTGTTGTCTCCTCTTTCACTTCTGTGGCTAAAGGTATAATCTTTGCACACAAACCCTGTTTAAGTACTCTGTTACTAAGGAAACAAACTTGTCAAGCGTGGACCATGTGGGAATAATGGTGATTTATTTAGAAAAGGGAAGGTTTGTCATTTTAAGCTCACTACTACAAAATTGCTTTTTGATTACCTTCAAGCTTATTGCATTGTCTTGTCACAATAAACTATGGGAACAAGGGGAAAGGTTAATAATTGTGGGCTTTGTTCTTGTCAGTTATTCTGCAAAAGATCATATGGGAGACCTGCACCCTTAGCTCAAAAGGAACAAATCTCAGTAGGATCCTGGACTCCATTTGTTGTTGTTGTTGTTGCTATCTATTTGTTTCCTAGCTGCCTCCCAAGGCAGAGTGGCCGCGATGTGCAGATTTGCAGACCAGCTACGAGGATGGACTCTGGGATGCACTGCTAAGGGTAGGCAAGGTTGTTTACACCTATTTATCCAAGTGAAGGATCTGAGCAGGACAGGAGAAAGACCAGGAGATTTGAGAGTGTTTTGTAAGGTCTAAACTGTAATACATTTTTTTTAGCCCCATCACTGAAGGTTCCTTGTTTGTTAGGAAACAGCAGGGTTTTTTTTTATTATGTATTTTATTTTTTAAAATGTATTTATTTATATCTATGATTCTAATTTTTTTTTTTACTTTACTTTTATCAGGAAGTCCATTTAGACCCTGATAATAAGATAGAAAGAAACTCTAAATGACTTCACTGTGCTTTGAGCAAGGTCCAGTGTGCTTTTTGTCAGGCTAAATTCACATTAAGGCAAGAACATTCTCCTGGAGAACGTGGATCTTCTTGCCCAGGGGTGTGTTCAGTGGGAAGTGCTGCTCTGCTGTGAGCTGTCTAAAGATTAAAGTGTTAAATTATTTGAGGAAGAATAGAGCAAGAGGTTCAAATTGTTTTGGAGTTTGGGGTACTTTAAGGAAGGATTGGCACTAACAAATCGCCCTGAAGGTTTCTGTATTTTCACAATATGGCAAAAAATTTAGCATTGTGGAAACTTTTTGAAGTGGCAGATTATTGGAGCATAAAAGTTTTGAGAAGAAACCTGGAGCTATTAATGCAGGATACTTTTGAAAATTAATAGGTTTCTGGGGTTTGGGTTTTCTTTTTAGTGTGAAATAATGACTCCTTTGGAACTTTTTATTGATGTAACTTGAAGAATGTTTGAAATCTAGATCAAATGATTCACAGGGCTGAAATAGGAGTTATTTTTGTCTACAACTCACATTTTTCTATTCTTACCTGGATTGGCAAAACTAAAAAAATCTCAAAGTATCTCCCAATAGAGGAAAAATATTGCCTGTGTACTTCTTGGAGCTCTTGCCACTTTCTCTCAGTAGCAGGAGTCTTCCCTGCTTTCCAGAAACCCCTGAAGGCTGATTGGAAAAGGAGGAAAAAAAGCCTGGTTAGCATCCATCCACAGCCTTTTCCCGTGTGGGATTACTTGCCTCACAATTTGCTAGGAAATGAATAATACAGTAGCAAAGGATGCAGCATAAAGTATTTATGGCAAATTAAAACTCCTCTTCAGGACAATTTAGATGGCAGGGACGTGGGGCACACCTGGGCTGTGCTTCACTGGAGTGAACTTTGGGGGAATTATTCATTAGCGCGAGAGATTTTCATTAGCTACAAATAGGAATGAAGACTAAATTAATGACGACAGAACCGGAGTTTTATCTTGCAATTATGACCAATTTGGTCTTATTTGCTGCATTAGATTCAGGTTGGGTAGAGCTCGTACTTAATGAGTGGGTTCGTGCCGTTGTATTGTGGAGTTGGCATTGAGACATTATATTGAAGCTGTGTCACTGAATGCGTTGAGATTCGGGCAGGGGCTTTTAATGCCACAGAGATGTCAGGCACTAGCGTGTCTTTATTTGTGATTTAGGAAGGACTAAAAGTGTTCTAGAGTGTTCTGTAGTGTGCCGGCTGCCCTGTTCTGTGGCCCTTTTTTACCTACCATTCAGGATTGAGATTTCTGAAAAAAGGGCTTTAAGAGTACAATCATTTAGCTCAGTCTTGTGAACTCCTGTATGTCCCTGTTCTGACACCAGGCTCCAGATTAAAGCTCCTGAGTGATAGGCTTACTTGCAGCTTGGGAATTGTTAAAGCTAGAACCAGATGAATAATTGAATTTTCAGGTTTTCCCTGAAGAGAAGAAAGGAAAAATGAGTTAAAAACAATTGTCAGGTTAGCCAAGTGATTTACATTTTTTCACCGCTGAAACACAGATAAATCTGTTCTTGAAAGTGCAGTTTTAAAATTAAACCCAAAAAGTACCACTTTGGTAAGGATGATTATTATAATTTAGGATTTAATCCTGGACCTTGGTGGTTGTGATCTCCTTGCACTGTGAGAAGAACCAGTAGAAGCAAAAGGGATGTGGGGGCTCTGTGGAGCGTGCCCTGTGTCTCCTGTTGCCTCGCACTGCAGCTGAATACCATTGCATTTCCTATTTTCATATTTGGGAAGGTGTTGTTGACAGCTCATTGCAGGAGTAAGAGACTGTTGGGCTACCAAAGCTCTTCCAAGGGATGCAGCCTTTATCTCTGGTAGCACACTCGCACTACAAGCATAAATTAGCTTCCCAGCTCGAGCACATGCACTTTTCCAAAGGCCTCTTTTCTACATGTGCTGGAAGAAAAGGTATTCTCTTTTTTCAAGAAGTGGCTAAAATCATTCTCCTGGGACTGGGAAGCCATCTTCAAAACTGTTGCTGTTACAAGAAGAATTTTCTGCAGTGCTTCTCCTTTTCTACTGGAGATAGGACCTCCCTTCATTTTTTTTTCCTATTTCCAAGGGTGCACATCTGATTTTTTCCTTTCTGAGCAAACAATGAAATCCCTCTTTTTCAGACTTGTGGTCAGGCCTGGATGTTTGAATGTGTGGCCATTCAGTTATAAACAAAGAGCTTTAAGTGGAAACCTCAGAAAACAGAATCTTCTGCTTTCCAAAAAGGAACACGATCTTTCATTTGTTTGCCCCATAGTCCATCTAGCAGCGACTTCATCTTCCAGAGAGGAATCTCTTCAGCCTTTGGTTGTGCTCCCACAGCCTGGGAAGAGCTGCTCAGCTGCCATCTAAGTTTCTATTTAAGAAGGATTTCTAAGCATAAGGCACTGTTAGATTGTTAGAGGGATACCAATGAACGGTTGAATGATAAGGAACTTGAGATTTTGTTTGTGGATTTGTCTATTCTAAATGCTTTTGAATATATTTTTAGTTTGGCATATAGACATTAAACTCGCTGTGGCAATCAAATGCTAAATCTTGTAACTTGGCTTTAAAATGCACTGGCAGAAGTGATGATAAGGAATAAAAAAGGTTTCACTGTCATGCTTGTGAGCCATACTATAAAAGCAGCCTCGCTGCTGCGGCCAGCTATCAGTGTGCCTGCCCTTCAGCCTGCTCAGTCAATACTTGTGTAAATACTTTTTCCCAAGAGGTGAGCACAAGATGCTGCCTTGTTCACTGCTGGAAGTAGCAGCAGCGAGCTGTGACAGTGGGGTGAGGATGGTGGCCTTCAGAAAACCTCACCAAAGCAGAGACTCTCGAACCATTTATACATCTCAACCAGCAAAATACTACTTTGCACTTCCATGTGCCCCTTGTAACAAGTGTAGCACCTACCCCCATTAGAAGCCAGAGTGCATTTCAATAAAAGAAGACAAGGAAGAGGATTAATGTTCCTCACTTTGATGGAGGAAGAAACTCCTATTTCTAATCTTCATTTTGTGACAGTGCAATTGATTTCTCCCCTGGGTGGTGTAGGGCTGGCATTGCTCCTGAATTCATCTCTATTGCCTACAGCTCCCACTGCTCTAATCTCTTCGGGTTACTTTGCAGCTTGATTAGGTCCTGTGGTGTGTGTGTTATACCTCCTCAGCAGAGCTGTCACCTGTACATTTGATCACAGTTGAATTCCAGCTGTAAAAACCACCCAACAAAGCCATGCCATGTAGGGAACAGAGTTGTTTGGGTTCCTGTTGCTATAGCTACCATGTCTAAAAAGCCTTTGGAAACCCTGGCTGGAGTTTAGCAGGATGTGGCATTGCTTAGAAGTGACTTCATTGTAAGGATTAAAGTAGATCTGCGAGCCCCTAGTCATCCCATCAGCTTTAGTCCGAGAGTCGCTGCTGGAAGGGGCAAGTGTCCAACTCTGGGAATCTATAGTTTCCCATATTTCATTTTAATTTTTACACTGAATTCATTGTGCGGTAAAGAGTGCAAGGAAAGGGCAACATTTTCTACGGATAATTTTCTGCCTTATCTTCAGTAGCATCTCTTTAGTATGGGACCGAGGACGTGTGCTGAGTTCAGACTTGTCAGGAAGGTCTTCACTCACCTTTCTGAATTCCCTCTGGAGCCAGTGGCAGAATTAGACAGCGCGTAGAGCAATCCATCCCACTCATTTGAAGGCTGTGCACTGTTTTGGAGAGGAGCCTCTCCTCTCTTCACTAAGTATTATGAGAGCCTAGGCAACTCATTTCGACTCGATGTCCTGCTGAAGCAAGACTAAAAAGGTGAGGTGAGGTAAATGCCACACGAGGTGCCCGTGGTAGCTGCCTGCTCAGCAGTTGCAGCGATGGGGGCCAAATCCTGCCCGTGCTGGTCAGTGCACATCTTGCTCAGAGCGGCAGCGTGTGGCTTTAGCAACCTGCTTTCTAGTTGCGTCTCTGACAGCAATAATGCCATTTGCACTCAACCAGTTTAGTTTAAATAGTCCAGGATTAATTTTTCTTTTGTAATTGGGCATTTACGTTCCTTGTTCATGCAGTACAGCTCTATGCTTGAGCCTTGCACCTTTTTAGAAGCTGATTCAATATTACATTGCATATAAAAGCACAGGAAATATAGGTGGAAGCAACCTTTTTCCTGCAGTAGCTACGCCTAGAATGATACAGATGCTATCAGCTGAGGAAGGGGTTAGGAAACCATCACTACCCAGGGCCTGATATACCCCAGCCACACAAAAGCCTTGTGACTGAATCCTCAGGGGAGGCTGGTTGGGAGCTCAGCTGGGCTCCATGGCACTAGAGCTTACCTTCTTCTTTAAAAACATACCTTCTTTTCAAGTTTCACTGATTTTCAGAGCCATAGATTACTTTTTCAGGCCTTTCTAACGCTAAAATTGTTACCTGAAGACCAGAAATGATTTACTGAAGAATAAAAAAGTCCATTTTCATGAAGCGAGCCTCTGTAAATATCTTAGATGTAATTTCATAAAGGTAGATGGCATCATTTCAATTTTTCTCGGCTCAAGTGGCAGTAGGCCCAGCAGTGTGAATAAAAGGGAGGAGATAGGATGCCTTACAAATAAATCCAATTAAATTTCTATACGTGAATTGATTGTATTTTATTTACTCAGACATGAACCAGATTCTAGGTAATCAAAGCTTTGGCTCGTTGCACTATATTCGGTTATTGTCAACAAGTTGTTTTGGGGGAGGCATAGTGTACACCAGTTTATTTAGTAATCCATTTTGGTTTCCTCCCAAGCTGAGCTAGAGAAAACAGAAAAAGGTTGCTGTTGCTGAAGGGTATTCTGCTAGGATTATTTGTCCTACAGCACAGCGCTGTGGCTGCCCTTTGGGGGACACCAGGGCCCTTGGGAAGCATAAACAGTAAAGTTCATGTTAGGAAGCTTCTACAATGTTTAAAAGTTCAGTAGCTTCAGATAGTTAATATTTTTATGTGGGTGTAGCAAAAGTTCTTGGAGGGGAGCACACGGGAAACACCAAGATGATGTCCTGGGCTTTGCTGTTGCTTTTTCTCTCTTACCAGTTTAAGCCTTTGCATAGAGACTGTGTTTTAAGAACCGTATCGGCACGTTCTCCCTTAAGGTTCGGATTTAATTCTACTTTTATATAAGAGAGTTACCTTGAAGCTGAAATCAGAACCCTTTCTTGGCTCTGAGTAATATGTGTGGTGGTAGGAGGGGTGGAGGGCAGGGACTGGGAGGATTGGCAAGGCTGGAAATGGAACAGTTCTGATCTTTAGTTCTAAATCATATGTGATGGTCTGAATGGACAGATCATAAAGAGCTTAATTTCCAGATGGGCTCATATGATGTCTTTTGTGATGACTCAGCTGACTAACATGATCACATAGATGGATACCAATCTGACTGCTATTTCGTGAATAATTTTCCTGAGGTTTTTAACCCTATTGCTGCTGAAGGTTGGTCTTCATTTTAATGCAATTTAGAGTTTCAAAGAACTCTTGAAATGGTTGTTATCTACTTCCTACACCTCACATTTTTCTCATCTCTTCTGTCTCTCCTTGCCTAAAATTCTAGCCTATTCTAAGTGGTACCATTTTTCTTGGGAAATACCAAGAACATTCTCATTTTGGAAAGCAACCATTTTAATGTTATTTTAATGTCTTCCCAGTATTTCTTCTCTTCAAGCACCGAGAAAAAGTCCTTCACCATTTTATGACAAAGCAGTGAACATTTCCTGTGTGGTAAATGGAGTCAGCACATACATAAACAGAGCAGCCTCATTAGTGCATCTCATCAGCTGTCAGTAATGGCTGAGAGTTGCAGCTTTGGATATTATAACCTACTTTATTCAGCAAGGGTAAGTTAGGATGCAAGGGCTATTCCCTGTGCTGCTTAAAAAGCGCTGGGACATCTTTACCTTCCAGCTGGAAGAACCACCAGAGACTAGCAAGAGGAAGCTCAGTTTAAACACCTCATTTGAAGGTCAGAACCTCTAACAGTGTAGCAGAAGTACATTGCAGTGTCAGCATTGGTTATGAGCCCAGAGCCTAATGTAGGGCTTAAAACCATGACCTTCTACACCAGAGGCAAGAATGTTACCAACTGAGCCCATCTGACATTAATTAAACCCTCATTAAAAAGGAGGGCTTTTTTCCTGGTTTGAAATGTGATTTCCTCTGCAAGGTTTTATCATACATATTTTATTACCAATTTTAGCATGTGGACTATAGACCCTGTTCCCATCTTTTTGGAATCACTCTGCGTGGCATATGTTTCATGCAGATGGGAAGTAAAAAAGAGAGAAAAATATACATATTCATTTGTTCTAGTTTGTAAGATAGGTGGCTATGTTATGACATTCAGGAGCAGCTGAAAGGGTGAAGTTTATTGTCTATCACCACATACTGATAGGGGGAAATATTCCATGTAGTACTAATGGGGCATGAAGGCACAAACTGCTAGGTTTAAGTTCCATGTGAGTCCTCAGGATTATCCAGAATTCGAATATCACCTGGCAACAGAATCTGGGAAACGTCCCAAGCCTTTTCTGCTTATTCTCACGAGCTCCTCTGGGAAGCATATTTACTCCCAAGCCTGTTTTACCTGCAGTGTAACACACGTTTTCCTTTAAACCAGCCAAGGCTTACAGTAAGTACAGGAGAGCAGCAAGGCAGAGCTCGGTGTTAACAGTGTCTTCATTCCTAACAATATCTAAGCCATTTATCAGTGTTACTGAGGCTCTTTCCAGTCTGACGCTGCAGGGACTGATGATGTCTGGCTGTTTGCATACTGCCTAGGAGCTGGGATGCCTCAGCTAGGCTCAGCTTTGCCACTTATTCTGTGTTGAATCCAATTTTGCCATCAGCGAGAAAGAGGGAAAAGCCTTGAAACAACTTCATAGCCACGTCCTGCTTCACATCTGCCAGCTTTAACACGCAGCCGTTTGGAACTGCAGCGCTGCCTGACCCAGCACCCTGCCCAGCACCCTGCCCTCCTGCTTTGGCACTGAGTGAGAGGTCAGTAGTTGACTTTCAAACGTGAACTCAGGGACTGGGACAGAGCTGAGCACGGGAATTCCTTCCAGGAGAGGACAGCACTTCTTCCTTCTGTGCTCATCTGGTTAGCTGGGCGTGGGGTGTGAAGAAAGATTGTAAACTCGTGATGCTTTGGTGTTTACAGAAAGCACCTGTCTTAACTACAAGAGCCCTAGATAAATACAAACCCAAATATCACCGTATCAGATAACACTGACATAACACTGACCTCATCAATCTGTCTTTTTTTTTTTCACATATTCCTCCCTCCTAATCACAGCTTTTCAGTTTCAGATACTTTTATATTCTCCTCCCTTTTAAATGACACACTTTCCACTCTTCCCTTCTAGTAGGCAATGTAGAACCAAACCTCTGCTCCTGTCTCTTTTTCTGAGAAGACAAGATTCATCACTCAGGATTTCTTGACCCTCTGGGGAAAGAAGCTGATCTTTCTTCCCAGCTCTGCAGGAATCCCTAATGCCAAGACACACTTCACTGGGAAATCAATATAAATAAAAAGCAGAGAAATGTCTTTGTTGTGAAGCAACCTCTTTGCATTGCTTGTAAGCTCAGGCAGAGGGCACATCCCAATCGCCAGCCTAACTGAGCAAGTAGCAACACCATCGATTCAGAGTCCATCTTACTTTGCATCCTCTCCTGCACATTGATTCAGCCTTATTCCCCTTCTCAGCTTGTCCCCTTCAGTCAATTGATTAATCATCAATATTACTCACCAAAGGCTGCTACAATTAAGCAGACATTAGATGACTTCCCCTCCCGTTTAATAACACCCAGCTCAATCAGACCCCTAACGCTTTGCCTTCCTCAAAAAATTTTAACCAATATCCAGTTGAAGTAAAATGCTGTAAATTCAAGACCTGCTGCCAAACCCTGCTGAGAAGCTGGGTAGGTGGACACTTTGTTAAGCACTGGCTTTCCTCATCTTGCACCCCCATGCTATTGACAGTTCATCTGTGAGCTGCTGTAACTGAGATGTTTATGTGTCTCAGAGCAGTCCAAAAGACATGTCTTATAAAGAAACTAGTTCATGTAGAGACAGAAAATGTGTTGTATGGAAGAGAGAGAGGAGAATATCCACGCGAAGACTTAAAATCTGTCAGAGCAGTGGCTGTAAAGCAGCAGCATCAGCCCCACAGCTGCTCTATCCTCAACAGGGCAGCATTAGCTGGCACAGATTCCCCAGAAAACCTTGGTTTGTTTTATGGGCCTCCCCTGGACCTACCTTATGATACTTCTCAAGTCTGATCAAGATTTCCTTGCCTTTCTTCCCCCATGGGTACCAACCACATGAGTTTCTGCAGCAGGGGGTACTGATCGTTTCAGCCCCGGGCTGATGTAGTGCCCTGCCAAGGGAGGCCCCTCTCTTACATTTGCATAGAAATAACTACAATATCTCCAGCTCTGACTTTGCACTAATTCATCTGTAGATTATAAAACACTGCTGAGCCTCTGCCCTGTGCTGGCTCTTAAATGGAGGTATTCTACCATTGCCTAGGTGCAGATGGATATGTGAGGTGAGGGCAGGGGAAGAGGAGACCTGCTTTGTTCTCTGAGTGTATTTGAACCCCCTGATGTTCCCAAGACTCTTTCAGGTACATGGCTCAATGTAAAGCAGTAAAACCTTTACTCTGTAGATGCTGAAATTGTGCCTGTTTTACTGGAGAGAGAATAGGATTTATCTGTTAAACTCGGTAGTCAGTTGATTCTAAAATACTTGAATAAACTCTGAGAAATAGAAAGAAAAAAAAAAATTATAGATGTGAAGCAATAGACTTGTCATTATCATAGCCTGGTGAAAGTTTCTTTTCTTGTATGCATTCATCATCCAAAGACTCACTTTTTTTTACAAATTTCCTGCCTGGCAAGTTTTCCATCCACAGATTTCTAAGAGGTTGAAGCCCTAGAACATATATTTAGTGCCTGCCGACAGGTCCCTAATTATGGCTTGATTAATCACAGCAGTGCCTGCACCTGCCTGTGCAAAACATCTTCATTTTTGCTTTGTGACCCGTGCAGGATCTGGGAACGGGTGGAACAATGGCTGTGGAAGCACCCAGCTTTGTTTTCTTCCCTGCTGTTAGTTCTGCTCCTGCTCTGACCAGAACAAATGATTGCTGTTTGGTGGGAATAGGGGCTTTCTTCCTGTGCTGGTGTTTCTGGAGAGGCTGGGACACACTTGGAAGCTTTTCTCAGGAACTGGAAAGGGCTTAAACCTGGTTGCATTAAGATTTAATATTTATACACCATGCCTTCCACAGAAATGGGTTCTCATCAACCCCAGTGACATCGATGGGAAGGTTAACAGGATTTTCCCTAGATATGGACAAAATGCCTTTGTCTTTTGAAGGCCATTGAGTACACGAGGAAACCTCGGAGGTCTTGGTTCTGCACACTTGTCAGGGTAGGCAGAACTCTGGCTGGTTTTCCATTTTGTGCAAATGCAATAGATTTTCTTTTTTCCTTTAAGGGCAAAAAAGGCCCTTTTCTGGGGTGTGGGATGTGGTGGTTTGCACGGGACTCAGCTTATTGGCCTGACTGAGGAGAAGGAATTCACAGGACACTAGAGGGGAACATGAGACTCCAAGCCATTTCCTGCTGGGAAATACAAAGAGCACAGAGAATCCAGTGAACTGACTGTGTGGAAGGGACTCAGAGGAGAGGTTAGAGAATAGTCTTCTGCAGAGGGTCTTTTTTAGTTTTCAGAGAAAGACTGAAAAATGAGAGATACTTGGAGGGAATCCAGAGAGAACTGAGAAAAAAAGTCTTTTTTATACTATCGAGATGAAAAAGCCCAATTGAAACTACTCTTAGTGAGGGATGGGAGCAAAACACATCAGCTTTCATCTAATGGGATGAGGATTTGCTTTTCATTTGGCATCCAAAGAGTAAATCTGGAGGAAATAAATTGAGTGTGGATCAAACCAAAGTAGATCTAATGTTTTTCATCCTGAAATGAAAACCAGGACGTTGATTAGTACAATACAAAACATTCTCTCTGACCTTGGAATAAAATATTTTCTTTTCAGGATCTTGTAAAAATAGTCAAAGACATGAAACGTTTGGTTGGCCAAACAGAAGGAGCTGTGGCACGTCCCTTTTACTCTGCATTTTTGAGACTCAGTCTCTTATCTGCCTGCTCCAAGAAGTAAAGGGATGTCACTCTGTATACCTTGCCTCACAGTAGCAATAAGCACTTGCAAGGGATTCCTAAAGGGGTTCTGTTGACGTGAACATTCCCAGGGATGGTGCTGGAGCCCTTCTTTTGACTCAGATGCACCCGAAATGTTTCCCCTCCCTTTTTCTGTGCAATAAGGCCATGGCCGAACAATGAAACACGGATTTGACCGTACATGGAATTACACCAAGCACCTGCAGCTCTAGAGCTAGAAAAGCCTCGGTGCATTGGCACCTTCATTTTGCAGGAAGGAAGGACAATTCTGCCCATAAAATTCTAGCATCACATTTGCTCCCACACAACATGGGCTGTTGTGCTTCAGGAAGGGGTTTCTGGAGGTAGTAAATAGCTCCAGCCAACACCCGCTTCACAAACAAAACAAAATTTCTTTTGTTGTGGCTTTTCTATTTTGGACTGACAAAGGCACATTGTTATCTGGAATCTGTGAAGCGCAGAGAACGTGCTCTGTTTAGCATGAGGCGGCAATGCCAGGCTTGCCCCAGCTGGCAAACTGGAGGAACAAAAGGGAATACAGGAGAAGGGAGGCTCTCTGTGTAGGCAGAGCTGTAGGCACACAACTAGGAAGTTGTTACAGGAGGAATCAATGAAACAATATACAGAAGGAGCACCAAGTTCTGACTGGTGGGCTGGAGGGGAAACAGCATGGATCTCAAAGAGCTTGGAGGGAGGAAGGGAGGAGGCTGCAGTTGTAGTAAAGTAAAGTTGTGAAGATGAAAAGGCCCTAGGCAAAGTTTGAGTTGATAGGACTGAAAGAAAGGGTCAACCATTACAGAAAAGAGAGTTCACTAAATCTGGTCAGCTTGCATGTGAGAAGGGGGTGGCAAAAGGATGAAAGGTAGTGCTGACATTGCCAGCCTGGGAGAAGGGGAGGGAAGCAGGGAGGGAGGAGAAATTAAGAAAATAATGGAGAAAGGCAGGAAGGGGGTGGGTGGAGGATATAAGAAATAAGGTGCTCAATTTCATCCAAGTTGCCCTTGAGCTGACAGGGGGGTTATGCTAGATGATGTGCTGAAGAGATTTATGTATATGGGGTAAGACTGGAAAGGCAGATTCGTGAGTTGTCAGCGTAGAGGTGATGGTGGAACAGCAAGAGAGAGCCATGAGACAAAGGAAGAGAAATGAGCCCAGGCCAGGCCCTGGGACATTCTCAAAGAGCAGGAAGGAGCAACATCACCAGAAAAGTACCAGAGAGCAGGATGGTCACCAGGAAACCAGTAGTGGGAAGGACTGGGTAATAAATGGCTGGAGAGTTTGGTGTATGGAGGGAGCATGAGCATTTAGAAGTGAATTTTGGGAAAATGAATGAGTATTGTAGTTATTACATGGGTTTGAGAGAAAGATTGACTTGGGGAAACAGTTGGAGTTCATAGATACTGTCTAGGCTGGTATATCCCAGAGGAAACCTGAACCTCGAGTCAAACAGGCCAAAAGGGAGTAAAGGCAGAGGCAGCATGAATGAAAACCCAGGAGAAGAGAGACTGTGTCAGTGATACAACTGCTCTGCATGCAGTCACAACACATCACCTAAGTGGGAACTGCATGTCTAGGAAGAGTGAAGAATCCCAGCAGGCACCTCTCTGCATCTCTAGGTGCCTAAATACCTTTAACCATCTGATAATAAGCTCCAGTAAAATGTTAGGCAGATGCAGCAGTAGGTGATTTGATTTTGCGTAGTAGACAGACAATGTAATCTCTGATCATGGATTTTTTAGCTATTTTTCAGTTGGCATTTTTTTTTTTGACTTTTATTTTGAAGCTCCTGATTTTTGGCTGTTATTTTAAACCTCTCTCAGCTGGTGACTCTGGGTGCTTTTCAAACCTTCTATTTGATAACCTTTGTACTCTTCTGCATGAATCCAGGCCAAGTCACCGCCTTCTCTTCACTTTCCAGTGTCTTTGAGCTTTAAAGTAAGCAAAATGCAATTTCGGTCTGCTGGGGCTGGGAACATTGGGAGCACCATTTGTGGGGTTTTGGTGGGGTTATTTTAATTGCCTTCTATACCTTGGATTAGTCACACATCCATGTGACTTGTTCCCTACATGTACACCTTGTTTAGTCAAGCACAGTTAAAATAAAGTGTTCATAGTTTGTTGGGGATTTTTTGGCCTGGCTTGGAGCAGGTCTTGCTCCAAAGCAAAGGTGGATGCTGTTACATAGCAAGAAGAAATTAAAAAGGGAGAAAATTTTACAGCTCTCCTGTGACCAACTGTTGTTCAAGGGAGAATTCTCATGAAATGAGAATGAAAATCTAATTGATGGCCTGATTCTCCATGGCTGTGCAGCTATCCTCTCCTTCTCTGCCTCTAATAAATGCTCTCTGTGTTCGCCCCCAAACAGGCAAGAAAAATCCATGTGACCAGATAGGGAGACCTTTAAGAAAAGACCAATATTTGCATATCTATTATGGCTATACTCAATGTTATACTTGTTTCATTAAAATTTCTATTTGGATAATATGTAAGGTCAATACTGTCACTGTTCTGGAAAATTCATTTATTTTAAAATTAAAGCTAAATGCAGCAGGTATGATTCTCCCCATGCCTCCACCTGTATAAAACCACTGAGCTCGACAGAGTAAGTGAAAGCAGAATTGGGCCCAGTGTGTTTGCAGATGGGGGGCTGCTGTGTGGGGAAAAAAAAGCATGCTAATTACAAGAATCCTAATTTTCAAGGTAAATCACTTGTTATAGATGCTCTGAGTTCCTGCATTTTTATATTCAAGGGATGGTTATTATTTCAGCTGGGTGCCTACTGAGGTCCATTAGCTTTTACACACCAGTTAAGGTTGTCAGTTGCTGGGATTGAAAATACATGAAGAAATACTTAGGATTACTTAAAAGTACCGTGCTTCCCTAAGGTTACCAGCTTTCAGACCTCAAGGAGACATTTCCAAATGGATTTGCCTGGTGAGAAGGCTGAAAATGGGGCGTTCTTATCCCAGGAGAGAGGAAGGATGTAGCTGCTTTTCAGGTCAGCTGTCCATGAGTTTCCATTCACATTTTTTAGGGCCTGTGCCTGGTCTGGCCTAAGTCTTTCCAGAGCCTGGGGTCTTTTGTGTGGTCGGTTGTTGTCTACAGGTATTGCTTAACAATCCTTAAAATGGCATCTGGTTCAGTTCTCAGAAATCAGGGAAGGGGAAGAAAGGATCTAGGACAGCTACTAGGGAAGTCACCTTTAAAGTCTTACAAAAATATGTTAAAAGCAAAAGCTATTTTCACCATGTGCCAAGGGAAAATGTGTATTAAGATGGATTGGTTTTAATTTGAGCGTTTCTGGTGTAAAAGCATGGCTTTTTAAAGGCTTCATTTTGTATACAGGAAACTTTGATGTGTCTGTTCAGCCCTACTGAAATTACAAATCTGTGTGCTAAATGACCATGTTTGCTAAATGACCATAAACTGGGTACTCTGACTTTCACCCTTAAGGCAGCTGGCTTGAAAGCAATCAGATGGTGTCTGCTCCCCTTCTCCAAGGTGGCAGTGGTCTCTTATATGTCAAATGAGCTCAGTGGCTTTAATCCCTGTCCCAGATGTCCACAGCACAAAGAGCAGGATCTCAAGCAATAATCTTTATGTCAGTCTCAACAGACAGAGCCAGAACTACATTCACCCAGGGGAGCAAGAAGCTTTCTTGTCAGCTAAGATTTTTCCTCCAGCAGAAAAGAAGGAAAATTTACATTAGTGCTTACAGTGCTGGGTCCTTTCTCCGGTGCTATTTCTGAAAAGTTACTTTCATTTGTAGATGAGTCACTGGATGAAGTGGGAGTCTGCAGCAAAGACATGTCTAAAAACACCTTTTTCTTTCAACTTCAGATCCTCTGCAGCACGCTGGTAGTAGGGCAGCATTACTGTTTTATAGGAGGAGACTGGATTACAACAGTGGGACTCATCCCACTGAATTTAAGCATCTTAGCTGTAGGTACCCTTTGTAGTTAATGAGAAAGACCTGGTTTCTCCAGAGGGTGAATCAGTGACAGGTGAATTTTCTTTCAGAGCCTGTGGCAGCTAACATTTGGATACCTAGAGTCAGGCCACATGAATGGTACCCTGCCTGATAGACATTTTTATCGGGGAAAGATAGGAGCTGAAGAATCCCAAGTCCCCAGCTTGATTGCTGGACTGTCTTCCCTTATTTAAATTCCCGATCTGTTAATGAAACAAGGATGTGCAAATGGCTTTGTGCATGTTATTAGCCTGGGGAACCTGGGAATGCAGATGGTGTTAGAACAGGTAACCCACAGTGGCTTTTGCTGTTCCATTCAGAAAAGCCACCGGCACCCCATGTATGTTCTGCAAGCTGAAAGAAGCCCAGAGCAACAGCAACTTGGACCCTGCCAGTTTTTCTGTGCTGTAGGGATCAAGGGCTGGCTTTCTTTACATGAGATTGTGCTGGAGATGAGCCTAAACTTCTGAAGGTGAAGGTCTTTTGAAAATTCAGATCTCTGTTCAGGTTTTATAATCTGGTGATGTAACCAGCAAAAAGTGCTTAAAGAAAATCAAACACAAGCATTTGCTACTGAACCAAAATCGGGCCAGGTTTGTATTAGGGACATGGGAATTTTCCCTTTCCCTTTAAATATTTTGAATTATTTCTATCAGCAAAAAGATTAAATTGAACACCATTTCAACAAAGCATTTATTAATCTCATGGAAAAAGATGGATTTCGCATCACCCCTGTATCTATATATTTATCATCTTGTTAGAACTGATCAAAGTGTATTTTGTTTAGCTTGGTAAGTACCGAGATCTAAAAGAGGCCTGAATGATGGTAAAATGATATCATCACTTCAACATCAGTGAGCAGGAGTTGTTAAAATGGTCATTTCTTTTCAGTGCTTCACCCATGAGTTGAGAAATCCAATCTTATCCTTGTAGAAACCAGTATTAGCACAGGGGAATAGAGAGGAACATCTGGAGGCAGAAAATCCATGGCATTGACCTGGGGAGGTCAAACTGTGATACTGGCCAGGACTGGGGGAGAGGGGGTGAATGAGGTTAAAGGCCAGATCTGAATGCAGATAGATTAAATGAAGCTCAGAGGGGGACTCAGGGAGTAATAAGGGATTCCTAACCATGCCAGCAAAGGGTTTCTGTAAGCCTGCAGCTTGATCATTCTTCTGGGCTGGGAGAGGAAGGCTTTGCTGATTAGCATGCAAATGCAACAGCCCTGTAAAAAGTTCCAGATGATTTTACGACTCAGCCTTGCTGCAGGGAAAAACATGTTTGACAATATGCATTTGAAAAGGAGAAGCAAATGAAATTAGGTGTCAGTCTACAATCAGTGTGGCTGGGAAGGTACATAGCAAGTGGTGCAGGTACGCGGGACGTGAGACAGAGAATCCTGCAGAGGCACAGACTGAAATGGGGAAGGTCCTGCTGTTCAAAAAAAGAAAGAATACTAGGCAAATAAATGCAACTTTCAGCTTGGCATTAATGAAGCAGATTAATAAGGCTATTGGAGCCCATATGGCCACAGAGACTTCCTTAGACTAAACATTGCTAATCAATGTTTTCAGAAAGTAGTGTTTACACCCAGATGTATTTCACCCTTGCAGTGGCCTCACACTGCAGTGTTTATCTTCATGTGTCAGATGCATCATGTCTGTCAAATAAGTATTATTCCCATTTCACAGGTAGGAAAAGTGACCTGAAAGAGCAAATACCAACATTTGCAAGAGCCACCTCTTACATCAGGCCTTCATTTTTAATAATCTCAAACCCATTTTTTCAAACCAGTAGAATGAGGCCGTGAAGAGAGTCAATGGTAAAAGAAGGGTTAGAGCATCAGCAAGTCCTGGTGCCACTTGTGTGTGTGAGTGTGAGTGTGGGTGTTGTAGAAGAGCTTATTTTGGCTACTGCTTATTACAGCCAGCTCTGCTGCAGGCATCCAACTGCTCAGCAACTGGTGGCAGTCCCCATAGTGGCAGGGACCTTCCCCATAAACACATATCCCTCTAAAAATAAGTAACTCATCACCTTACCAAAGCTGGTTGGGTGACATGGCTGCAGCACAGGGGGGCTGAGTTCTGGATCTGTGTATCTCTATGAGCTTTATGGGTTTGACCTCCCGGCACACTGTCTATTTTTCTTGCCTAGTGCTTCTGGCAACCTAAAGAGAGGCCAGTCACATTTAGGCTCAAAATTATGGCCTGGCTGCTTGGGTTCATGCAGTCAGATGTGAAAACAGAGTGTTTTCCTTCTTCAATGGAGAACCAGTTGGCTGCTTGTCTGCTGAACAAACGTATCTGCAAAGGAAACAGGAGTACCAGCTCCAGGCAGCATGCACAGCCCCTCTTCTACTTTCTCCTCTCCTCTCAGCTCTCTGTCTCTGCATGCTTCCCTGTCATTTTGATCTCTGTGTCCCTACATAGTCCTGACTGGTCAAGATAAATGGTTTTTCTTTTGCTCTCTCTAGAAACAAGGAACTTTAAGCTCTAAATCTCCCTGAAAATAACTCTGTTGTAATCTTTCCTTATAGATTTCTAAAAGTCCTTGTCCATGGCTGTGCAGTTTAGATTGAGTGTGTGATGCATATTTAGACTCTTATTTTCTGTTAGCTGACTTTGCGTGTACTGCTGCTTTCTTGGATTTTCCATATAGTGAACTGTTCACTGAACCCACAGCTTTTGTGTCTACATCTGCTGAAAAGGCTACAAACGGGAACACTACTGTGTTGCATTTAACTGCTCACGAGTGCAAAGATGTGTTTGAAGACAAGTTACCTTTGAAAAACAGAATACACATTTATCCTGAAAAGTTCAGGAGAATTCAGCTCAGCACCGGCACATGAATATGTTTGTGTTAAAGCCTGTATGTGCATGAACACACATGTGCATGTGCATATCCTGTTCAGCAATAACTCAGAAATACAGCTAAAATCATACACCATCGATGTGAAGGGCAAGATGAGAGCAAAACCAGATGCATTGGCAGTCTCCAAGGCAGTTACCCTGTGCAAGGAGGCAAACCCAGCACAGCAGGTAGCAAATGTCTTTTTCCAGGTCATGGAAGTGGCTGGTGTGTAGGCAGGCAGGAAGGAAAAACCCAGCACTACTGTTACCATCAAGTCAAACCACCTTGTTAGGCAGGGCCAGTAGGATGGAAAACAGACCAATGTTGAGCTTCTTTTTGTGTCTATGTGTGAAGGCAACAATTCTTAGAAGCTGCTTATTGCAAAAATGTACTTGGTAGTGTCAGAAATTCATGTAAGGGTTAAGATAGAGAACCATACATATGGTGATACAGAGAGGAAAGAGCTAGTGGGACCTTCTCCTTAGCCCAGAGCTGCTAGTCCTGAGAGATTTGTTCTTTCCATTCTCATTCTTCTCCCTTCTGTGGGAGCACCTTATTTATTCATGGAAGGGAATGTCCTCCATGCTCGATTCCTCGCTGCGCTCTGCGCTCTTGGTGTGGGACAGCTGAAAGTAAAAGCAAGATAAGGTAACAGGCAAGGGAGAGGAGAACTAGAGCAGGGTGCTCTGGATGTGTTTTCCATCCACTCTCACATTGCTAAGGAACAAGAGAGGGGTAGGAAAGGGGAATCCTCCAGCTGTACCAGCTTTTGGACAGAGACCATTTGCTTGTCCCTGATGCTTGTGAATGTCACTTCTCTTTTGTGTCAAACTAACATTCCTCTTGAGCAGGGTGACAAGGCCAACAGCACCCACATCATAAGAAGCTTGTCCAATAAACACAAGCTCTTGGATGGGCAAGGATGCTGTGGTGGCATTGCTGATGTGTGCAGGGGGCCTCTCAGATGATTCAGGGTCATCAGAGTCTCACTGTGATCTGTGGACAGGCTGAGAAATAAAACATTTTATCATTATATTACATATGACTGAGATGGGATGAATTAACATATCCCAGTGGCTGAGAGCTGAGTGACAGGAATGAAGATCGCTCCTCAGCTCTTCATTATTGCAAAGGTTCCTTCCAGTAGCTGTTACACCACTGAGCTTGGACTGTAGCAGTTCCAGTTGCTGGCAATGTTTGCACAGCAGCTTTAATTCTTCAAATATTTCACACTTAT
Source organism: Actenoides lindsayi (assembly GCA_025331215.1). Classification (NCBI taxonomy): domain Eukaryota; kingdom Metazoa; phylum Chordata; class Aves; order Coraciiformes; family Alcedinidae; genus Actenoides; species Actenoides lindsayi. The sequence goes on from WTSP01002916.1 coordinate 91,992, forward strand.
GGCAGCTGTTGGACCTTTTGTGCTTTTGAATACATCCTTTTTAGAAGCTTTTCTTTTAAAGATGAACAGTAGAGCAGAAAAAAGCCCTTTACATCACTTACACACAGTGGGTAAAGCATAGCAGCAAATTTTGAAAAATGTTGATGTTTTCCACTTTCTGACATTTGAGAACTAAGTCCTGAATGTGGTTTTTTTTGCTGAATAAGTGGCTGAGGCCATCACTGCATTGCAGCAGGTTGCGATGAAAGCAGAGGCGAGTTAAAAAAGGCCAAGTTCAGTGAGATTGTTCTGGATTCTGTCAGTGGATAATACCCACTCACCTACCTAAGTGTTGCAGTAGTGTTTGTCAGCACGGCACCCGGGTGCTTCTCAGGCATTGATAAGAGTAGCCTTGTCTATTGTTCTTAGGTAGTGTTTAGCTGTTGTATCAGGGCGAGATTTTCATCGCAGATGAAAGCTCAAAGAGCAGATTCTTCAAAAGTGTTGAGGTGGGAAAGCTGGTAATTTAAGACTTCAGAAGTAAAGTCCCAAGTTGAACATCCAGAGCCACGTGAGCTTGTCATGTCTCTGTACGCTGCAAGTACCCCTCAGCTCCCCAACCCTGCGGTCAGTGTCTTGTCTTCTTGCTGGAGCTTTAGAGGGGAGCGTTCTCGTTGGGAAACATTTAGCATTCTTTCCCCTGACATCAGGCTGGCAGAGTTCCTATTGCACTTCTGTCAGGGAGCAGTCAGTAAAATATGTCACTGAAGTGAAAATACGTCTGGGGCAAACAGGAGAGATCTCTTTTATAAATTTCCCCTGTATCTTAGAAAAAAATATTATCAATCTGTCTCTTTCAGGCAGGATTGCACAAACAGTAGGTTTATTTGCACGGAGCATTTCACTGCTGGCAAGAAGTCATTTTCCATTGTGCGTTTGACCGTTTGACCGGCAGATTTTGCTGCCATCATTTAAAAAGAGGTGAACACCATTAAAAAACCCTCCCAGGTTAAAATGGACGATAAATACAGGTAGGAGTTTGCACGGAGAAAACAGGCTGCCCGGTGCACGTGTACTCAGCTGGGCGCCCTTGTTACAGGTACTGGTTTTGTATCTGGTTCCCCAGCATGCTGTGGAATTTGAATTCTTCCCTTCACACAGCCTGGCCGAGCTCGCACACTCGTTTTACTTCAGGCTCTTTTGCAAAGGCAAATGGCACTGCTGGAAACTAATCAACGTGATTTTTTACTCTTCACAGAGGTCCGTTAGCAATCATTGCTGCAATCTTGGGCTGTAAATGGGGACGGCTATTCCTAAATTCAAACTCTGAAATGTTTTGTGTTTTTCTATAAAATATTATTGCCTCAGCTTGTCTCTGGCCAGCCTCTTTGGGGGCTTTTTGTGGTTTTTCTTTTTCCCTAGATGCTGTAGCTGGCTGTCAGATAGGGAGAGGCTGCGGAGGATATTGAAAAAGCTCAGATGATAACAAATAGGAGAAAGGCAACTCTAACGTCACTGCTATTGTGGAAGCCTTGCACAGCCTCTTCCTATGTCTGTATACAGGAACAGAGCACAAATATTAGTTCTATTAAATGAGACGCAGACGCTTAGTTTCTATGCTGCCTGCCAATGGAGAAGACAATAATTGTTTTCACCATACAAAGACAGGCACAGCTTTTGTGGTCTAGAATCCCAACAGAGACAAAGTGCTGCAGATTTATCACGGCTAAGCTAAGCAAAGATGTCCTTAGGGCAGACTTCATCTAGTTCTATTTCTGTAGAAATTTTGTTGGCCCAAAGTTTACAGCCGAAGAACTGGTTTGTGTTAAAGACAAATCAGCCACTTGTTTATAGGTTTAGAATGCAACCTTAAGTGATTTGCCAGATCCTGTGAAGGAATTCTGTGGAGTAAGGGTGTGTGGTGTTACATTCCCAGGTGAGTGCAGGAACCACTGATCAAATCTCTTTTTCCTGTTGAGTGTTTATTTCAAGAGCAGTTAATTTAATGGATAAATGCAGGTTTGGCTAAAAGTTTCTCTGTGTCTCAAAGGGAAGCCATTTGATTTCCATCCCTTACTCTGGATTCTCTGAGAGCCTGGGGATGAAGGCTGTTGTTTCTTCTACACGTGCAGTCAAACTGCATCACTGTGCCCATTTCAGTAAGATTTAAGCCTAAAACGAGTGTGAAAATTTAAATTCTTGTGTACTACACGAGCTTGCCCATTTATCGGAATAAAAATTATAGTGATCATTAATTTGTATATGTGTAAATGGGGAACTGGAGAGGGTTTCCTGATAGCCAGCAGTAGCGTGTGGTACACTCCATCGCAGTCATGCCAAGGATGAAATGTGCTGATTGCCTCCAGGGTTAACCCTGCAGCTTTCATGCAGCGCAAAAGCAGCTTGTTCTGCTCACCATGTGGCACTGGAGCACAGGCAGGAAAGGTCACCCGAGCAATCAAGATCAGCATATCCCTCCTCAGGTAGGGACCCCCGTGGCTGCAGGATTAGCTGCAGACTCTGAGCTGGCTTTGAATACGGATTTGCTTCTAAATGGCCTGACTCCGTTACAGACATTTTTTTATCCACTCATTAATCTATGTCCATATTTGCCATGAACTTGGACAACACTTGCTGTTTCTTGCTGTTTGTCTGGTTTTCGTCCTTGCTGGGGTTTTGAAAAATGAAAACAGGAGGAATTAAAAGGTTAGATTATTTTGATAATGTGTCTCCCTGCAGGAGAGAGGCATAATCTGACAGGCTGTTTTGAGAGCATTGGCCATGGTACGACTTTAAGAAGGACTCTACAAGAAAACTAATAGTAAGCATGTGCAATTAATCAGATCATTATCTTTTTTCTACTTGTTTTTTTTTTAAATATGATTGCAATTTCATAAAATCTTGGGTTTTTAGAGGCATAAATTTGTTCGGGGTTAGAAGGAGCTGTACATCTGACCCCCTTGCATCATATCTAGAATTTTGGTACACAAATTCCAAGCTCAGCCTTACAGGCCAGACAAAATTTGCTCTCCCTTTTTTTCTCTTTACCATTCCCACAACATTTGGCTAAGCAGTAAAAGCACATTTGCTTCAGAAGCCCCCCAAGCTCTCAGCACCTGCCCTGCCCAGCACTGGAACCAGGGGCAGCGGTGCATACATGCATCGCCCTCTCCGAGGCAGGGATTTGTCAGGGAGAAGTCACTGACCTCCTTGTTTCCTCGGCCCTGGAGATCCTTGCGCTCTCATTGCTGAGTCTCCCCAGGGAGGAGGGGGTGCCGATGCCTACCCTGGCAGGAGGACAGCATTTAATCCTATCATCTGTCTCAGCTGACATCCCTGCTGATGCTGGAGAGGAGCTCTGGGGGCAACCCCCAGAGAGCAGAGCAAGCGATGGCCCTTCCAGAGGAGCCTCTAAATGAATCCTCAACATTTTCATTAAAAACAGAGGCTCCTGCTGGACAATTATGGATTGTGACTCTCCCGTTTTTTTTCCACAGGCAGAGAGCTTGTGTGAAAACTGACTGACATTTAAAAATGCCAGCAATCTTATTAATTCTTCAGTTCAAGAAGTGTTTCTTGGGGCTTTGTATGCGGAATACCAGTCAGAGGACAAAGGGGCGATGCAGGCGCAGTGACAGAACCAAGCTCTTTACACAAATGCTGGGCTCCTTTAAGTCTTACTTCTCTAAAATGGTGTTTACTGTGGAACTTCTGACTAACTGGGAAATGCACCTGGGAAGGTTAGAGCACCTAAAGTGCCCCCGAGAGTTCCAGCTGTGTGAATCCAAGCTCTTTTGTGCTCTGTCCCATGATTGACCTCTTTCTGCCTGGAGAAGAGCCCCTTCTGCAGGAATTAAAGGCTGTTCTGTCTTCCTGCTAGCACAGAGATGTGCTGCTGCTCCTCCTCATAAGCAGAGTTCACTAATGCAGATTACTGCCCGCCAGTAATTCAGACAGCGTTGCTCCAGTATTGCCCTTATTCCAGGATCACAAGTTAAATTCAGAGCAGAGGACAGTCTGTGTCAGGGCTTTTCTCTACTGGGGGATTAAAAGGCCAAGCACATTGAAATGTCTCTTTCCTCTTCTCATTCCCAGTTGGTGGTAACTGGCACTCCAGAAAAGCTGTAGTAGCACTTGTCTGAGGAGATGTGGGTTCAGTGAAGTGTCTGCCAGTAAAGAAGCAACCTTTCACCCACCCCGCCTTTACTATTAGCTGTGTGCTTAGCTGCAGCTCTGCGCTCAGGAGGCAAAGGGAGGCAGGTTCAGGTGGGTGAACTGTTCAAGCTGCCTTTGTACAGCCCCTGGCGCCTTCGCTGAGAGCTGCCGAGCAGAATCTGGTCCTAGGCTGGGCTGACAGTGGAGTTGATAAGATGCAGCACGTTCCCCTTCTCACGGCTCTTCAGTAGACAGCTCTGGCACGGGCAGCTGCCAGCCTCTGGTTGCTCCTTCAGCCCGAGGAGGAGAGCTTGGTGCCGAGGTGGAGATTCCAACACTTGCTGCTCTTCCCCGCCAGTGAAAGCGACTGGGATGGTGCCTGCTTGCTCTGTGCCAGCCCTACCTGTGTTTTGATGTCAGATTTGTTATCCTGTATTGAAAACCATTCTCAGTAGTCGGTGAGTATATTGTTTTGTCGGATGTAAATCCAGCCATGTGCTGCACGTATGAAATCAGAGCCAAGGTTACTTCATTTCTAAATCTCCAGTGACCATCCAGTAAATAACAGCTCTCGAAGTCCTGAGTCTGTTGGCAGAAAATACAACTGTAGATCACTCAAATGAATGACTCACTGCAGTAGGGTTAGGAGAGAAGAGAGTGAAGAGGTTTCTCTGGTCGGTTGATTGGGTTTATTAATGCAACAGCTACTACTGCATTAGCAATTATATTTAGTGGGTAGCGAATGAAAAAACGAGATGCCTTCCAGTTCCTGCCATTGGTATGGAGCTGCTTTTTGTTGAAAATGGGAGGGATGTATGAAATTATCTCAGGGTGAGAGTTAATGTGTGCATTACATTGACAACCAGCCTCTTATGGGCTGAGCCATCTGTAAGCCATGGGTGCTGGCCACAAATTGTGACGACTCTGTATGCGTGTCAGTGCAAGGTCTTACATCCTGTGTTTGAGAGCTTTTATTCTTTGACCTGATTCACTGCAGGAAAACGAGTTTCAATTTGGAATAATATTTGACCCAAATAATTGAAAGTTCATCTCGCTTTATTTTACATAATGCTTTATGATAATGCAATTGTAACATGTTTAGTATGGGGCACAGAGGGCAACAGTCTACAGAGGCTGACATTTCATATAAAAGAAACAAAAAGAGGTCCTGAGTTTGCCTATTCAACCTGATAGCAGCAGTTGAGAAGATTAACCTTTTTTATAATGACTTCCCCTTTTATGTATTTTTGGGGGTGGTCTCTTGTAGGTATTAATTTGCAACACTCAACAATTACACTACATGCAGTATGGTATATGTGAACTGGATAGCTTACTAGGTCAAGCAAATGCAGAAGAGATCAAACCAAACAGGGTGAAAAAAATGAACTAGAACAGAGTAAGTGTGTTGCTGGTCAAGTGCTGCTCGAATGAAGCAATGTATTGTTGCTAGACAGAAAATACTTCCCTTCTTGGGGAGTTATCAGAAAATATGCACTTAGTGAACCAGAAAACTGTGAAATTATTTAATAAAATTAATCCTCAGCTGTGAATAGCAAAAATGTCAGACCTATTTTGCATCTAGATTTTCATCTCAGCAAATATAAATTTATCCCTGGATTCTTTTGTCCTGATTTTAACATTTGCTCGATTGTAGTGAATATAGTTTATACCCAATCCATGTTTTCTTAATAAGTGTCAAATTAGCATAAAGAAGTAAAGAAACATGTTTTCAATTAGGATTTAAACCCACAATATATGTGGTTAGATACATTTTCAGGTGTAAGCCAAATAATTTCATCACATATTCTTACAAATCTGATATTTGCTTTCTTTTACTTGTTGGCACAATCTTGTGTTTTCCACTGGGCTACTTGTGTTACGGAGGGAGCACCTACGTGGATTAGAAATAGGAGGAGGGATGCAGCTTGGGGGTCAGTGCATGATACTTGTCCTCTGTGCCCAGAATGAGTCCTCTCAAGCAACACAGACTAAAACCTTTCAGTCCTTCAGGAGAGCAAGGCCCCTAAGGCTGGGGTGGAGGCTTGAAAATGGACCTGAATGTTATGGGATAGGCTTATCGGTGTTCACAAAAGAAGACAGTGCAAATACCAACACAAACCTGAAGAAAAAAAGATATGTAGCCCTTGGAATCTTAGAAACTGATTATTTGAGTTATATTCATCTGCTTCTCTACAGCTATGCCCATTCTTTGATGTAGAAGATAAATAGGGGTTAGGTTCTCACTCCCCTGTCAAGGTGTCCTAAAGTAGTATTTTCTCTAACTCCAGTTGTATTGGAAGCTGGAACTTCTCAAACAAGTTGATGCTGCTTTGCCCAGCTCTGTCAGTTGGTCTCCATCTTCTACTTCCCCTTTAGCTGGAGCATCTTTTACTCCTGCCACACCCTTCACCAGAAGGAACCGTTCAGCTGACTGCTCTGTTTTCCTGCTTATCTCCACATCCTAGTCATCTCAGCCCTCCCAGGCCACCAATTTTAAAGCAACTTCTTGCTCCCTTTGGCAGCACAGGCGTGTCTGAAGTATAAAGGAGTTTCTCCTTAACTGCAGCTTGTTCTTCTGCAGCATTTTCCTCGTGAGCAGGCAGAGGAATTGCAGTAACTAGCACGTGGAGGGACCTTGCTTCCCCGCTGACGCTAAGTGGCACTTCTGGTGTCCTTCCCCTTCCTGGATCAGAGCACGTTCCTCTTGTTAAACAGCGGTCACCCCCTTACTGACCTGCTCGCAGCCTGCCTGACTTCTCTTTCAGTGCTTGGGTGCGCTGGATCCAAGGGGCCACGCTTGCTTGTGGTCCTTGCAGGACTGGAGGACTGGCAGCTGCCAGCCCCATGAACTCCTCTGACAGCCCCGTTCTGAACTGAGCTGACCTGTGTGTGTGGCTGACTTCAGCACTCCAGCAGCAGGAGCTGAAATCCTCAGCGCTGCCTCTGTTCAGATGCTGGAGCAGCCAGTAGTAATGTTCGTATTCTTTGTCCCAGCTCGAACAGCTCGCTGTAAAAATTCTCCTTTGAACTCCTCTCTGCTTCGTTCTCCCTGGGTGAAACCGTCGCCGCGTTTCAGTCAATGTCAAAGCACCCCTTGAACGAACAGAATTAGGACAGAACGGGGAGGGCACTGTTTCCCTGCCTCCACGGGAGCGGGTTGGGACTGAAAGCGTCAGTGCTCTTTGAAAGCCGAGTTATTTCCATGAAGACGTCTTAGGAGTGCAAAGTGTTATTAGAATATGCATTATTATTTTGATTTTCACCTGTCAGCACTGACATCAGTGACGGGAAAGGGCACCACGCTGGAAATGCGACCTGCTCCCTTTTCCCCCAACGCGATGCAGCACAAAGACAGGTGATGGTTACGCTCTGCTTTTCCGTGGTAGCTCGGTCCCAAAGGGTATTGTATTGCTGGGTGACATTGTGCTGGAGTCTCTGCACTCGATTTTATTTGGAGGAAGTCACACCTCCTCATCCACAGCTAATGGACCCACTGTGCACCTGGCACAGGCTGCACTGTGGTATTTAAAACACGAGTGCCTGAGCATGCCTGAAAGTGAAGTTCTCTCATAAGTATAAGCTGCAAACCCTTACTCGACATTAATCAAATCAATGTTAATTTGTGAACTAATTAGCATTTCAGGCTTTTTCCTTTTATTTTTTTTTTCCAGCAGTGTGGTGATTTTGTATATAATGCGATGTGATTGTACCGAAGTACATAATTATGGAGCTGAATACATTGTCTCCTGCTGACATGTTGCAAAAGGAGTTTCTTTCAGCAAAGGATGCTTGCTACATCTGAATTAAAATACAGATACGCATCCAAGCCCCATGCAGCTGACCCATAGCTGAATTAAATTGATGTAATGTCAGAATCTAGGGACCTTGTCGGACAGATGGGATGAGTATCTATTCAGTTAATAGATATAAACTCTTAATATATAGAAACTGAAAATATATTAACTGAATTTACTCGTTCAATCTACTTTGTTTCCATGAGGAAACGGCAGGATATCCTTTGGTGTGAGACAGATGATAGCACAGGTATTTTGAGTGGAGAACGTGCATCAAAGAAAACAAACCAAGCAGTTTAAGGATAATGGTTTTGGGGTTTTTTTTTTAAACTGTGGAGTGCTGGAGTACAGGAACTGTCAGTACTTGCTCAGCTCAGTGTTCATCCTTGCCCAGAACCCTCTCCCTGGCAGCAGCCAGCACTGGGCAGCTGGAGATGGTGTAAGAAATTCCACTGATTCTGTAATAGCTGTCTCTCTTCTGGCAAAACTGATAAAAGTCTCCTCTAGCTTTACCTGTATTTACCTAGCAACGTGCATTTTCATTTAGGGACCACTACCCACACTCTTGTTTCTTTATAAAAATGGTTGTAATAATATTTATATCCTCCGTGATCTTTATGTTGTCTTTGACAACACTGATTTTTTTGTAGGTAAGGTGGTTAAGATAAAAGCCTTTTTTTACCGTAAAGGAGAACGCACGATCTGCACGGACAGGGCTGAACATGGCACCTCTCTAATATAAATATATGAGAATAGACTATATTCCTGGGTTCTTCTTCCTTCCTAGAGCTGGAGTTGATTGCAATCAGAAAGGCCAGAGACTTTAATTTTTAGTCTAGTGTTCTAGGCAGATGAGGCGTGTCAGATCTCTCTATCTGTATGCATTAGCTATTGGCCTTTCTGTGAAAACTTCTGAAAACCTCAACTAATTTCAGCCAAATCTCTCAGGCCATTTTGTTCTCTCCATTCTCATACAAACAGGTTGCCTCTGAGGAAAAGACAGCAGTGTGGGTTCATTGCTTTGGTAGCTGTCCAATGTCTATAGGTAACAGGCTACAATGATTCTCCAGCCTTGAGAAATGCAGTTATAGGCTGAGGTTCCAAAGGTCCTCACTGAGTCATCTGAGAGGTGCTGGAAGTCCTGTTTTTAAGTATTAACTTTCTCCAGGTCTTGCCTGTGAAATTCAGTTGCCTACAGTCTCAAACAAAGTAGTCATGACACTGCAGCCAGCTTATTCTCTTTTGTTCTTCAGTCCAGCAAGTCATGTAACTTCACCGGATTCAGCTGTACTCATCAGATCTACCAACACTGGCATTATGGGAAGCTAAGCACCAAAACATATTTATTTACTCAATCTGCCCTTCCCCTAAATCAGCCAATGAATTCTCTCTAGTAAAAGTTAATGAAATTAAATTGATGATTTTTACTTTAAAAGTCAATGATATCTAGCAAAGGGTTAAAAATATGAGCTTAGGTTTAATGTGCATTGTGCCCTTTGTGGATCTCAGCCCACTACCAATCTCTCTTGCTAGTTCTGGACATCTGCATTATTAGATGCAGACTGGATGAGGGGAGGACAAGCTTTATTTGCAGGTTTTTACCATAACTTTCTTAAGTTTGGATGTTTAAGGCATTTAAAAGGTTTAACATTTTTCCCAGTTACATTTTATGTTTGATTGTACACAGTGCTACCTTTGTGCATATAGCCCAACACGTCAATATTTTCAATACAAACAGCAGAAAGTTGAACTGTTTAGAAAAAAACCCCACAATTGAGCCCAAGAACCATGCTAATTATATCCCTGGTTATTTTCACACAGAGAAATATTTCAATCTACACTATGTGTTTATATGCTAAGGATGCTCCTTCTTGTCTGAACTAGCAAATACACCTCAGGGAGCTTTATTTTTGGTTACACATTTAATGCAGAACATTATTTGCATCACAGAAAGATCACATCTTCCCCTTGCCTATTTCAGCTTTTTCCATACCAAACCTCAGGCTTTCCTATTATTTGTAAAATTGCATTTGTTTCCAGTTGGGATCAGATTTAGAAATGGAAAGTTCAGGGCATATTAGGCTTTGTAGCTAGGGGAGAATTCTGCTCCCAGTGCAGAATGCTAAACCATGGTGGGGAGAAGGGGGCTGCACAAGTCAAAGGGAAGGCTTTAGAAAAGTTTTTTTTGGATATCTGATTGCTATTGCTCTGCAAGAGAGCAAGAGATGAGGACAGGAGGAGTAAGGTGTAAAAGCAGGGAAAGAGAAATACATTCTTAAATGGTGTAGATAATGATTTTATGCTTCCTAAATTTGGAGGTAAGTGAACTTGTCTCTTTGGGAAGAAAGCTGGCACTTGCTTATCAATCAATTAGAAACCCTCAGGACATATTTCACAGAGAAGGTGCAGAGAAAATGTTCATTTTTAGATGCTCATGGAGAAATTTTAAGAACGTTCCCATTTGTGTGGCCAGCACTCATCTGCTTAACCATTTCCCTGTCGTCTCCCTCTTTGCAATGAGTTTATAAATGAATTTTTAATTGGATTCTACTGTTATTAGCAATCTTTTTTTTTTTTTTAAATTCTAGGCAAATATCACAAAATGACTGGCAACTCTAGATAAGGTCAGCTCTACTTTCTAGCAGCAGCTGCAATATCAAAGGGGTTAATTTAGATCATCAAGGTTTCATCTTCTTGCCCTCTAAGGTCTGATTCATAAAGCTGAAGAGATGAATTCAGAAATTTCCAGAGACAAATGGGGGAGAAAATCAAGATATATGAAAAAGAAGGGTGGAAAATTAAGTTTTGTCTCAGTGTATGTGGTTACCAAGCAGGGCTTGAAATTCACTTATGTTCTTGTGCAGATAAGGTGTTGAGATGTTTCCCTCATATCCTGGGCCAATTTTCAATATTGAAACAGATCAATGATCCATTTAGTCTCCATCACTGGCTAATGCTGGAGAGAAAGACAGAAATCCTTGATGATACATTTAACAGTTTAAAACTCCAGAGATGAGATTGCTTCCAGCCAGTGTTTGTCTTCTGCCCCTAAAATATAAATACTAATCAGTCACTATTGTAATGCTGTTCCAGCTCCTGTGTTTATATATGAAGTCAATACTAAACATCTTGCTGAGCTTTTCTAACTACCGTGCTCTGCTCACAATATCCCACAGGTTCCAATTCAGCAGGTTAATGAAACAGAAACACTGTTTAACTACCACTGTCTTTAACTAAACACCATCTTTCTATTAACTTTAATTTAGTTTTGCTCTAAATAAGCATTTGAATCTTTCTGAAAAAAACCCAAACCAAACAACAAAACAGCAAACAAACCACAAACACAAACAAAAAAACCCCTGTCTAAATTGATGTAGTTCTAAACCATCCAGCTCAGAGAGTACAAGATGTAATGGACAGGTTTGCTTGAATCTTTTAACCATAAGGAAATAGATTGAACATTCTTAATGTCTCCACTGGAACAATTACATTGGCAGCATCTGAACTGGATTCGATCAGGGTTTGCTTTCCAAATTCGGAATAGAAGAATTCCTAAATTTGCTGACCAACTTGCTAAAGCCTGAGATGTCAGAGGTTGTCTCAAAAGCCTCAGAGGGAATGCTGATGCTTCCTAAAACTACGCAGATGTGCCCTGTTGTGGAGACCACTGGATATGGCCAGGCACCCTAAAGCTGTGCACACCCACGAAGCCTGTGATGCTCTTCTCAAAAGAGTAGTTTTAAAGCTTTGATATTGACTGAAGCTTCACTGGGTTACTCTACTACATCATTATGATCATAAATTGTAAACAGGAAACCAAGAAGGTAATCAAGAAACCAAGATTTAGCAGGGACTTTTGGATGTTGTATTTAGCTAACTAATAACCTTTTAGAGTAGGGGTCCTTATTCTATGCTCCTTCTTCCACGAGAGACCTCTGCAGGAACCTCTGAGTGCAGGGGTCTAAGTGACCTTCTTCCCATTCCAGTTCTTAGGTCTAGAAGAGATAAAATGGCAAGAGTGGTCTGTAATGTATCGAGGGAGAAACGCAGACACAGAGAAGCCAGGATTAACTTCTGATAGCATCTAAGTCTGCTATCATTTTGTATTTGCTTTTTGTTGTGTGCCTGTGAATCCACATGGTTTTGTGAATTTTCCCTTCCTGATGCATATCTCTTTGTGCTTTGAGAGAAAACCAGCTGAGAATGTATGTACAGACTGCTGAATTGACCTCATCAAATTCAGTCCACAGCCCTTAGGAAGTTAAAAGAGAAGGTTGTGGAGCACCAGCACAGATTCTTGTTTACCTTAGAAAATCTTAAGGATTTAATAACAAATGTTGTCCTGCTTTATTTCTGAGCCTTCTGAAACCATCCTTGCAGAGAGAAGACTGTTCAATGGGCTACATTTTGAATTAACAAGTTAATCTATAGCTCCTTGCTGAAAGAGAGGGGAAGCAATTACTGCTATGCATTAGATCACTTTAATTTCAGGTATATGTTCAGATATATCTTCATTGGCCCAAAGAAGGACTGGGGTTTGGACAGAGAGAGTGAGCAGTGATTAGCCAAAGCAGCCCATGTTCCTTTTCATCATGAAGTTTAATCAGTTACTTGCTTACATGACATTTTTCAAAAGCTATTCATTACTCTTAAAAGATGCTTGGTTTTGTGACAGTGCTGACTGTGTTGTCTATTGTTGCTGCTCTTGCAGACAGGACAGTACTCATTTATGGGTCATATCCAAGAAGATCCATTAGCAGAAGTCCCAGATTCAGTAGTTTGATGCCAATATGAAAATGACTGATGTTGACCTACGTAAATGATACAAATCAATTAACAAGAGTCTTCCAATTATTTTATAGCACGGGTGACCTGCCATGAGCAACCACAGTGCCCTCTTCCACAGAGCAGCATTTCCATTTGCATTTTTTTCTGATTCCTTCCTGGCACCAATGTTTCCTGCCCAGAATTGTTGTAAATCAAGTATTCTCGATTGCTGGGATTTGCCTCACTTGTGGGACAGGAGTTAGTCAAGGTAGGTCATAGGCTTCCTCCTACCCCTGGAAAGGAAGCAGAGCATACTGCTGTAGCTGCAGAGCCCTCCTGCCTTTTCCCCATGGTGCCTGCAGGATTTCTCAGTGCTGCAGGGTGTTTTCAGCTTCTTGTCTGAGTGCTGCTGGAGTTGCCACCTCATTTTTCCAGGCTGGTGACAAAACCTGCATCCCATTATCCTTCCTGGCCCCTTCCCTCACAGCATCCTCACAGCTCTGCAGTTTCTAATGACCTCCTAGTTCTATCCTCCTTTTGGGTCCCAGGGTAAGTGAGGAAGAAGAGAAATTAATGGAGAGGAAGCTCATTTAAAAGAAATTAGAAGCTGCTCATGTATGTGGTGGAATAGTGCAGTGTACATTTCTAGGCGTTACAAACAGCAAGGGTGATTTCTTTTATCTTGTTCTACTCTTTTTGCACAGCCATGGGCTGCTTTGGGTGCAGAGTGTTTCCTGCAGTTACCTGGTGCTCTATTAGCACATGTCCCACGCTTTGGACCTCATCAACAGATGTCATTTATCTCACTGGGCCACACCATTACTGAAACACACTTACTTGAGGCTGATTTTAGCCATTAGTCTGTAGATTTCTGGGTTTTCTGGCTGGTTTAAGAGTCTAGCATGAATAATATAAATTATTTAGAACTCGAATTTCGAAAGGGAGCAGGTCAAAAGCACCTGTGGCTGGAAGAAAACAACAGTCTTCTCCAGCTGCACTGTTTCAATTAGCATCTTGTATTTCTCCAGCACACATGAATCATTTGGTTGCCCTTACAGCACAAAGACATTTTGAGGTAAGCACCAGAGCAGAGGTGTTCCTTGGTGCCTGGGGAGGTGCCTCCCCAAATAGGCGTTCTGCCTATTTGAAGTGAATCTTAGTGGGTTCTTTAAACACAGAGCCTCCTCTTCCTGCACACTCAGTATTTACTAATGCAGTTGACCTACAGAAATAAAGCTAAGGCCGTGAAACTGGAGCTGCTTGATAGGCAGTCTGTGGAAATTCCTGGAAGAAACTAAAGCAGGTATAGAAGCAATAAGCTAAAGTGAAACACTACGCCTGCTAATGAAAGGCAAAATAGCGACGAGGGAGTGTGAAGGGGGACTGTTACTGAAGCATTCACACTTATTTGCAGAGCTCCTGCTTTTTTATTCAGATTATGTGATGATACACTGACTCATGGAGTTTCCTGAGTTACTCTTTTCCATAGTATGAAACTAGCAGGTGATTTTTTCTTTCTTTCTTTCCTTCTCTTTTTTTTTTAACCAACCGTTTCCAAAGGTTGGCTTTCTTTGCATATAGTAAACGTCCTAGTTTTAAATCCAGTAGTGTAAGGCATCCATCTCCTTCTTTTACCCCTGCCTACATTGAACTGTGTGCTTTTTGATATTGAAAAGGATATCTCACACAGACTGCAGCTCACAGTTGGTAATGAGGAGGAGTTATCTTTGCCCCGCTATTCTAATATCTCAGTATGCTTTCTGTAATGTGAGAGGATTGTTACTGATGCTCTCCTGCCTCTCTTCATTGCTGTGAATGAATTATGCCTTTAAACTGGGCCTTAGCCTAAAAATACTTCCAGTAATGTGAGGATTATTATTATTAGTTGTGTTTATTGTTGTTCTTAAGAGCCCACCAAGAGCGGAGCCTCATCGTGCCAAGCACTGTAAGCGAGACACTCTCTGCCCCAGCAAGTGTCTGCCTAAAAAGAGGTAGGATGGGGCCAGGGAGGAAGCATAAAAACAGGGTAATTTCACACACTAGATACTTTTCTGCCAAAGGATCTGAGAGAGACTGACATCTTTTTCCTCCTGACACCCTGGTTTGTCTGAGGAAAGAAGAGCATCTCTCCCCTGTCCCATTCTGGGTTTGCCTGCTGCGGGGTCCCACCAGATACCCCAGCGTTTGCTGGGGAAGCAAAGGCAGTGAGAGATACCATGCAAGTCCAGCTCAGTGGTTTTCTCTTCAAGTTTGTCATGCTCTTTTAATGCTGAACTATTGAGCATTTGAATCTGGACATTCATCTCGCCATAAACAGGGCATTTCAGAGAAGAAAGTGAGGAGTTAGGTTACTCAAGGCATTGCCATCAGATGGCTCATGGGGAAAGCTGTCAGGAGGAAACACAGACTAGTCCACGTGCTTTCTCATTTGCAAGGATTCAGTTGCTGTCTTATTTCTCCCATCACAAAATTGTCTCTCTGAGTTTTCCAGGTGGATGCATCACAGGGGCTGGAATGTAGCCTGACAGGTAGAAATCAAAAGCAGCATGTCTTAGTGATGCTTTGTCAGGTGTGAATAACAAGAAACGTTTGGGGGTTTACTCTGAAAATCCAGATGCCATCCATTGTCAGCTCTCAGCTTCTGCTGCCCTGGGCAAACCTCGTAATAAGCCACGGGCAGAACGTCTGCAGTGCTGTGTATTCATTTGCCTAATGTATGGCAACTCCAAATTGAGTGTCAGCTTCTTTCTGGAATGAAATCTCTATTGCCATTGTAACCTGAAATCCAGAGGACAATGTTGAACATGTTCTGTGGCTACCAGGATGATTTGTGCTTCATTCTTAACAATTTAGGACACTAACTGCATAAAGTTAAAAAGCAAACACAAACTCTCTAGAGCATTATATTTTTGCATAGTGATGCTGACAAATAAATGGGCAGTGGAGAGGATGAGACTACAGCAGTTCATCAGAGCTTGGTAGAATGATCTGCCCACCCCCAATGGCCATGGAATATTGGTGCATATAGCAGATAACCTGTCCCTTTCCCAGTCAAGTGGCATTTCCAGTACAGTCTGTGAGCAATGGCCTAAACATTTTACTTTGGTGTATGTGTTTGTGTATGGATTTGTATGTTTATATATGATCCGGAATTAACCTAAATATTTTAGGGTGTTTGCTTGGCATAGTGGTATCTGTGAGAATGTACAGATCTATTCATTGCAATAACAGTAGGTAGAGGTTTATCTAAGGGTGTTGCATGCTGCAGTACACTTACTTTTTTATTTATCACTGGGTATTAAAAAGTACACCGGGTTGTCACTTGATAGTGCACTTCATAATATATCATAGGAGTAATACTTTACAAACCAAATACTCCATGATACTAATTTCTTCTCCTTCTGTTCCTCTTTCTTTCAAACCTCTATACTCAAACACCACAAGGAGCAGATTCACCACAGGACTCTCTTCTCTTACTGTGCTTCAGACAGGTTGTATTCAACATTCACTAAGCTCCTTGTATTTTAAATCCAGATGATGCCTCTTTCGAGATGCAACAAAACAAAAGTTTTGCTCTTCATAAATTACATACCAGTGAGCTAGTGGTAAAATGTTAATTAGAATACCCTTTCAAACTCCAGCCTTCAGCTGGTAAGAACGGAAGGAAAAACAATGAAATGCAAGATAGTGCCATGCAATTTATTCAAATAAAGATCATTAAAGTTTCTGACAAGGCTTTGATGCTGAAATTCTGCCTCGCTCACAGTAAACACCCAAGTGAAGCAAATACTTGACCTATCTGACAGGCCGTGAATGCTTCCATTAGCTTGGCATAATTCTAATGCATTTAGTGTGTGTGTTTAATGCTAAATGCATTAGCACTTAATGTCAGGAGCTCCAGACCTGCTAGAGTCAAGGGGTTAACACAAATTAAGAATTGCAAGAGAGATTTGTCACTCTTTATAGCTTTGTATTAGAAGTCCTAATTTCATTACCGAAGCTTACTCTGGAAAGAAAGAGTATTATTTTTGTGTAAGGTTGTTTTTTCCTTTCTTTTGAAAGTAAAGGCCAATTACCCTGCTAGCATTTGCTACCACAGTAACACCTCCTGAGAAGCCCTGCTGTAACACCATGTAAATAAATGTAGTAATGCAGCAAAACCTGCACAGTATGTTACCCAAGAAAATTTAGCTACCCAGTTTAATTAGCAGATTAACATTACAGAATCAAGTCTGTAATAGACACCTATGATTAAAGGCAGAATTTCATTTTGTTGTGTTTATCCTCTCTAAAACCAGAGCATTCTGGACTTCAGTTGCATGAGGGAGCGAGGCCAACCTGTGACGTACAGCAATCCAGGGCACAGCTACAGGGAGACTTCCCTCAGCATCCAGTGAGGGTTAAGCAGCCCTTAACCCTTCCACTTGACCTTACCCCTCTTGGTATTTCAGAGCAGACAGTGGCCCAGCTGTGCAGTGATCCTCACTGGAGACCAGCCCAGGAGAAAAATGACATGGGAGGGAAAACTGGTACCACAGAGGAGTTGGCTTAGAGGCTGGAATGAGCACAGAGGGGTGGACATCAGTTTTGCCCTGTGGCTGATGATTGCTGAACTGCACTGAGCTCCTGTGTTATTCAGTGTGCAGTGAGGAAGATGTACCTGGTCTCTTCTGCAGCGCCACAAAGCGACAGTGCTTCCTTGCCTTAATAGTAATTTATTCTAGCAGTAGTAGTGCTAAAGTCAATGGGACTGCAAACAGCATAAAGAATATGCCAGTCTCAGTAGGGTCAAGGTGAAAGAGCTGTTATGTTGATTGACCTCAGGGAAAAAAAAAATATTTTGAAGGGTTTTTAAATTTATTTAAATTAAAACATGTATTTAGATGAGTGGAATTTATGCTGATTGGCACTTGTATGTCACCCTCATTCTAGAAAAAGTTTTAGAAATCTTAGAAGCTTTAGCTTCTCTCAGTTGCTTCAGTGAGATGGTGCTTAAATGTTCCTCCCAGAAAGGCAGTAAGGGAAATGTTTGCTCACCCGTTGCCAGTGTGTCAGGGCCCAAGTGCACCAGCAGCTCTTAACTACGCTGACCAGGGGCCTCCCAGCAGCACCCGCTGCCTGCCCAGGGCTCCATTTCAGCTTGTCCTGGTCCTCACTGAGCCCAGCCAGAGGGTAATGTGTCAGGAAAGAAGGCTTTCGCTGTCACTTTGTTCCTGTTCAGAGACCTTGGCTCTGTTTTCCTTGAGGGCAAGTTCTTGTGCTTGATACTTTTCTACACTGAGAGCATTTTGCTACTGAGAGCAGCTAGATGTGTGGTTTTACTTTACGCAGCATATCTTGACTCATAGCCTGTGGGCCAGGTCCAGCCTGAGGAATATTTCTATGTGATTTGCTACCTTTTCACCAAAGAAGGAGTGCTGTAAGAGCAGACAGCTCCTCTTGCACCCTCAGTCTGCCTTTAACATCACCTACTGTGATCCTGAGGTGAGTCTCAGAGTGTCTGGTCCTACACTTGTCAATCTGCAAAGGATTGCCTCAAGATCCCAGTAATTTGTTTCCTTCTGTCACTACATCACTTCCTTGTCCCAGTGTCTCCCAGCTGCAGCCTTGGCTCTCCAGCAGGCACATACACCAGTAACTGTGGCTTCGGAGGAGACCAACCATTCATCTTGCTAACTAAAAGGATAAACAGTGTGTTTCCTGTCCCTTTTCAGGAATGGTGGTTTCTTAATCTTTCACAGCATTTTTAACATCTGCTCTTTTCAATACACATGTATTGCTGCTAACCCAGAACCACAGAAATATCATAGAATCACCACAGAATCACAGACTGGTTTGGGTGGGAAGGGACCTTTCAAGGCCATCTAGTCCAACCCCCCTGCAGGGAGCAGGGACATCTGCAACTAGAGCAGGGTGCTCAGAGCCCCGGCCAACCTGACCTGGAATGGTTCCAGGGATGGGGCAGCGACCACCTCTCTGGGCAGCCTGGGCCAGGCTCTCACCACCCTCAATGTAGAAATTTTTTTCCTTCTCTCCAGGCTAAATCTCCCCTCTTTTATTTTAAAACCATCACCCCTTGTCCTGTCACAACAGGCCCTGCTAAAAGGACTGTCCCCATCTTTCTGCCAGGCCCCTTTAAGTACATGCTGGCATATTCCCAGGGTTATGGCTACAAGAACAAGTTACTTCAGGGAAAGATGAAGAATAGTTACACACAAGGTAAGAGCTGTCTGTGGAGCAGCTAACACGCTGTAGAGCTGCACTCCTTTGCCCTCCAGCACTTTGTGCATGTAGCCATACCCAAGCACCAGCCTGATGAACCCTGCCGTGTCCTCAGAGTGCATCGCTGTCCAATGAGACAATCCAATATTTCCTCTGCGTGGAAGAGCTTAAAGTGGTTTTCCTACACCTAGTCTGAAAACCAGATGGCTGATCAATTTAAAGCTACATGCTGGACAACACCTATAGCCTACGATGTATCAATAATAGAGCCTAAACTGATTATAGGCACTATGTGAGCATTGAGCATTCCTCTGCTCATCTTAAACTGATTGCGAGGTATCATTTTAAATTGAGGGGAAAACCCAGTTAAAAATGTATTCATGGGAAGAAATCAGAACAAAGTGTCTACTGTTAAAGTGTGTCTTGATTTTAATTTTTTTGGCTTTCATTTCATGAAGTGTTAGATAAGTGGATCAGCAACAGAAATTACATGATAAAGTTGTCTGTGCTCTGCATTTACATTTGGGCAGTAACTCGAGATGAGAGGGAGAGCCCTGTGCTTTGACGTGCACCTTTCTGCTGACTATCACAGCCTATTCCCAGAGTCTGATTGAGTTGATTTTGGAGGAGGTGGCAATTAATTACCAGGCAGCAGCGTGTACGCCTTCTCCATGAGAATCGGAGTGGGGGAGCAGGGTGCATCTCTGGCTCTGCCACCAACGGGATCGACGTAATGGAGGGGAAGCAAGGGGAGCTGCTGATATGAAATGAGGCAGAAAGCTGGAACCAGGGGCACATTTATCCTCATTCTCTGTAAGCCCTGTGGCATGTGCCATCAATAGGGCATCTTCAGGACAGTCTCTTGCAGCAGGACGGAGGTGAATGTCTGGGATATAGAGGTATGGGCAGGAGCTATCTCCCAGCTTCCTAACGCTCTCTGGAAACTCCCCAGGTCTGGTCAGGCCTGAGGCTTCCCACTGCACCCAGCCTTTGGGATGTGTTCTAACTCCTCCTCAGCTGGCCAGCATTGGAGCATCCCGCTTCCACTCACAGTTTCTTCTTGGACCTTGGGTTTTGTCTCAGTCAGCCTTGGTTCTCTCTCCATTCCCCTGCTATCTGGCTCTGCCTGTTACTCTGCCCCGCTGCTGCCTTGACTGCAGTGATCCCTGGCCTGGCTGGCTGTGCTCTGGAAAATGAGCCCATTTCTTCCTCAGCCATCCCTGTTTTAGCACACCTTGAAATGGAAGAGAGTGATAAATTGAGGCCAGGCTGTACCCTGGGAAGAATTACAGCTGTCTCAACAACCATGCATGCAGGCTGAGGATTTTCCACTCTGCCATTTTAAAGTGACATTTGCTTGATCTAAGCACTCACATTAAAATCATGCATCTCAGTACCCGTTGTTTATTAGTCTACACAGTATTTGTAAGCTCCAGATTTTCCTGTGGTTTTGTCAGAGTCTTCCTTATATTTATTGAAAAGTTTTAACATTGTTTAGGAAAAAAAAAAAAAAAGAAAGAAAAAAACAACCCAGCAAAACCTGATGAAATTCCTGATTTCTTATATGCTGTACTAACTCTATAAATAGTCCTCTATATCTCAGGGTTTTTTCATCTATGACCTCCCCAGTATAAATTTCAATAGACAAATTTAGATCTCAACACAAAAACAAATTGCTTGCTCTTTATAAAATGCCTGTATTTGTGTTGTAAATGAGTGTAATGGATGTAATCCAATAACACTACTATTGTCAGGATCGCTTTCATTTCGCTTATTAAAATTACATATAAAATAGATTTATAACTGCCTATTTCTATACCCCAGCAAAATCTGGCATTTCACTAGCTGTGCCTTTCCTAGTTGAGACTTCTGTAGATGTTTTCATGCTTTCTTTGTGGTTAGTGAAAACAGGAACTGTTTATTTTGGAGATTCTTATTTTTAGCATCTGCAACTAAAAATGTGCTTACTCAGTTCTGCCAGTGCCACACTCGTCATTTATTAAAAATGCATATAGATGGAATGTAAATGTATACATAGACATGGATGGAAACTTTCTTTTATTTTTTTTTATGCTTACAGCAAATATTCTAACTCCAAGTTGAATTTTGCTTCTAGAACTCGAGTTTATTGGATGGCCAAGAAAACCCTGCTGCCTGTGACTTTCCTAATGCTTGTACTGTCACACCTCCCAGCACTGCATGTGCTTGGCATCGCCAGCTCTTCCAGGGGTGCCTCCCTTGTGGGCTGCTTGGTCCTGCTGCTGCTCTTGGCTGCTGCTGTTTGTCCAAGGACTAAAAGCGGCGAGCAGACTTGCTTAGGCTTGTCCAGACACTCAGCTCAGCTTGAAACTGGCTTAAACCTTTTTTCGAGTCCCTGTGATAGAGAGCAAACATAACCCCAGGGACCTAGGATCAAGCAGATGGAAAGGAGTTTAACCCCAAAACAGTTCCAGCTAGAGTTCTTCTTTATGCAGCATAATCCTCTTATGCAGCCACCTATTTCTTATCTCTCTAAGCGGTTGAATATTTTATTTATTTGCAAACTGTGCACGCAGGCTTCATTTATATTGCATGCACTGAGTGTTCAATGCGGGCTATGTGTTGTACATGCTGCAGTTGTACACTTCCCAGTCTCTACCTTTTCAGCCACAGGACATCGTGGTGCCTTGTACAGACCTTTGTTAGTCCTCAGACGGATGATGTTCACCATGTTAGCCTGTCCTGCAGCTGATGATCAGTCACTCTCAAGCTCCCCTTTTTTTCTAGCTGCACAGCTACCATGGTTAGCCTGCATATTCTTAAGACCTTCACAGAATCGATCTGACCAGGAATGACCCAAAGAATCATAGAAGCATTGAGTGCCCTGGGTTGGAAGGGATGTCCAAAGGTCACCTAGTCACCCAGTAAGCAGGGACATCCTCAACTAGAGCAGGTTGCTCAGAGCCTCCTCAAGCCTGACTGTGAATGTCTCCAGGGATGGGGCCTCCACCACCTCCATGGGCAACCTGTTCCAGTCCTCCTCAACCCTCACAATAAAGAATTTCTTCCTAATGTTCAAAAAGAAGTGGTTGGGACTGTTTTTATCCCTGTTTTCAATAATCTCTTTGCAGCCTGTTCATCTTTGTATGCACAAGTCTTTCTGGGGTCAAGGCCTCACTGGTGTCTTCCAGGTTCATCCAGTATCAGCTTGAATGAATTACGGCTTTGTGCGATCACTGAGCAGAGAAGGCAGTATGTTCTGGCAGAGCAGAACCTCATGGGCAGTAATTAGACTTAGCATCTGTAAATTACTTTGCAAACCACATCTGAAAGGTGCCAAGGAAGCACCTCTACAGGGATTATTAATGCATACAACTAAAATTAAATTCTGAATGCTAAATAACTAAGCAAAACCCAAAGACAGATAATAACAGTATGCTAGAAGGGCTGTAAATCAGTTGCAGCCAAAAGGTTGGAACTGAGTGTGGAAGCACTAGAAACAGATCTGTCATCAGGGTAGCTGGAACAACCTCACTTCCTGACTGCAGAAAGAGAAGCTTTGATCACAGCTGTCACTGAAGCACTGATTTCTTCAAAAATGAGTTAAAAGCCAGCATAAAGTTTAAAAAAGAATGGAGGTTTATGACTCCGAAAACTTGTTTCAAGTGTCGACTTTGTTTCTTTCTCAGTAACACGTATTTTAATGAAAGTAACTCAAGGCCCCTAAGATTTTGAATTTTTAAGTTGATTTCAGCTTTTTCTTCTTGCTTACCTGTCAAGCTCATTTCCTCAGCTAGCTAAGTGTAATATTTCTTCAATTAACAGCGAGGATGACTAACGTCAGGGAACTGGAACTGCTCAGATTGTATCACATAGTGCTGTAAATCAGGTCAGAAAGGGACGTGGCTACAGAAATCGTGTTTGTCAGGTGGGTATTTACCCTGATGTTTTAATTCAGGTCAGTGGTAAGCTTTTAAGGTAATCTCTCATTCACTGCACTGTGGTTCTTGGAGTGCACAAAGTGGATTTCTTTAGGATGAAATGAAGTCAGAAGAGATGCTCTGGGAGTGCACCTAATCTGTCTGCTAATGGACACTTAGCCCACTTAAATCAAGCTCGGGCTGGGCTGAAGTAACTCCCGCCAAAAGCAAGGCCCTCAGCACAGCCACTGTGCTCTGCAGATCCGCTCCTCTCACACTCAGGTAGCCTTGGATCCCGTGATGCCTGCTCAGCCTTTCCTCTCCACTTGACAAAGATGTTAAGATCGTGGGATATTTTTCTTATTGAGGACATGCTCTGAACCTGTGAGGTTTTTATGGCCTTTCAGCCCCATGCGAAAAGGGAGCACGAAGGTTTGTGGGTAGAGAAGAGGGAGGGGAAGAGGCCTGGCTTTATTCCTCTCAGCCCTGGCCCTAGAGAAGTCCAAAGCATCATAACTCGAGTCAGAGAAGTCCCACTGTGAAGAACATATGATTGTAGTTATTTCTTCACTTTGAAGCAGAGAGAAATGATTTAAGGGCTGGCTGTGAAAGTAGACATAGACATGAAGAAATCATTCTGACACTGCTTCTTCCTAAGGGGAACTGGGAGCAAGTGCTTTAAGGGATTCTATAAAGTAATGGTTTTGAAGCTGTTCTTCAAATTCTTCTGCATTTTTGCCAAGGCTTTGAATAATAAACAGTATGTCCATAGTAAATGATACTTCGGTGGAATATTAGCAAATCAAGTGATTGGCTTTGGTTTTAGCTGCTTCTTTTAGAGACAAACCACCTACAGCTATACATGGAATCACACCTATTGTCTCTGTGAGGTTTGCGTGTTAACAGTGATAAACTAGAAGATGAGGGTTATCCTTTGTACAGCCACTAGCTCCTGTAACTCCACTAAAGCATCTTGAGAGGAAGGGAGAATTCAGCTATAGAAAAGAACTTAGATGCATGGAGAAACTGGACTGGCTTTTGATCTGACTTGCTATAACTATGCAACCTGACTTCCTGTGGAGCTGCAGCTGTTATATCTGGACAGGCAGGTTTCTGCTGTCTCTGCTGATTCCCTGAGCTTGGTGGCCATGAGTCAGTGCTGCTTGTTCAGACACAAGGCCACAAACCACGCTTCTACCAGTAAGTCCTGTCTCTCCTCTGCAGGCTTCTCCCAACACTGATAGGCATCTCTGGGGCTGGTCTGTCCAGCCTGTTCTCTGACTTGGAGAGAAGGAAACACCTGGGAGTGTGCATATGTAGGAGCCAGACTGGAACCCAGGTGTGAGATGGAGCCTGACCTGGTCCTGCCTTAGTTTGATATATTAACATGAAAGAATGTGAGAGCCCAACATATTCCTCCTTTATGGTTCTCTTGTATTTACTTCTGTGTTTTAGCAAAAGTGTCTTGGTCTTAAACCAGCTGGGCTCCCACTCTGGGAGGGAGCTGAGCTTTATGATGGGAGGTAAACAGAATGGCAGAGACCATGAGTTTAGATTTAAAAAAAACCCACAAACAAAATAAAAAAAATAAAAAATATTCTCACATTATCTGTCTATTCTCATCTCAGAAAGAACCACCAATTGTTAAGCCTCCATGTCAGTATATCAAATACAAATTTGCCCTAACTCCAGACTGCTAAAGGCCTGCAGACTGTGGCTGGCCTGGGATTCTGTCCCAGTGAAACCAGAACATCCACATAAATTCTGGAAGTGTGAACAAATGCTAGATCATATCTTTGGAAACAATTCGCTACTGCATGAAGAGAAATGATCTCCTTTGAGGTCTGGTTTATTTTAGTACTTTGATTTTCATTGTAGACTTACAGGGGAGCATCAGGCTGAGAAGGAGTTAACTGTGGTTGTTATCCGAGAAAGAAAGACAGGAAACAAAATTGAGAATTACTTGCGTGTAGAAATGTTGGATTCACCTGTATTTTGCATGTTGATTGGCCTGTGATATTATGTTAGATAAGGAAATGAATGTTTGGAAATAGATTTCACTGTTCATTATCAATAGAGTGAATAGTATAATCTAAGATACTGCCTGAAAAAAGGGCAGAAATGTATGGTGGTCATTAAACAAAGCTGTTTGCTTCTGTACTTGGAGGTAAGGAAGTGTTCAAGGGAAAGAACCCCTATATAGGTTAGGTTTATATTCAGCACTTCAGATTTGGCTGTGGGGTTTGTTTATTTTACCATTCTTAAACGATAATGATGAGAGGTATTAGCATATCTTGTTTGGAACTGAGATTTCAAAATCTGCAAAAGGAATTTTCTCCTGGATATTGTCTTGAGCTCCGGACAGTATAACCTTCTGGCTGATGTCTGAAGTGTCACACCTCTTATCGGGATGTCAGACCTACTAAAGCAAGCACATATCTTCTGGATTTTAATACGTGTGAATCCTAGATAACACTACAAGTGAATAAGTGTAGGAGAATCCATCTTAACTGACATCTCATTTCTGCCTTCCACTTAAATAAAGCCAGTAATAAGCTGAATAGGGAGCAGATGTAAGCTCAGATGTGCTGTGTTAGTACTTATTCAGTGGTACCAGTTGCGTGGATATGGGAAAGCTCTGAAAGATCTTCTAAGTAACACCCATGCAGGTTAGCTGTTGTCGTATCCTGGTATCTTCAGAACTGGAGTGGGACTGGAACTGCTTTTCTGGCTTTGAAGACTTCAGAATTTCAGGCTTCCAGTGCTGGTGCACCATTGGTGCTGAAGGGTTTAGAATTTCTTTGGCGTGTGTGAGGGAAATAGAAAAAAAATCAGCCCAATTTCCAGAGACTTGGAACCTCCTCCCCTTCCTGTACCAGAACAGGTAATATCCTGACTGACTGTTGGGATAACAGAATTTCTGTTGACTAATTAGGTTTGATTTTTTCTGTTGCTGAGGTGAGGAGAATTAAGAATTTGTAAGGATTATAAAGCTTCTATCTTCACAAGTATCTGCTGTTGGATGACCCACTCTGGAGGTTGGTTTGCAAAGGGTAAAAGCACCGATCTGGGCAATCTAGTAGCAGAGCCGTGTAATGTCAACCTCACCTCTTCTTTGGTGTATCGTTATCGCGACAGTCACCGTGTGCAGCGTGGCTCATGCTTTGAACTGTCTAAGGAACCATGTACGATGCTGCCACGACCGCAACTCACAACGCAGCTCCATGCCTAACTACAGTAACTGCTTTCATATATCTTTCATGATGTGTTTCTGTGCTGTAAATACAGGCTGGAAGATAGAGGCTGGGGGGAGAAGGGAGTGAAATTTTCTTTGAGAAGTCTGTTTTTTATTTTTGCTTGAACAAAGGGGTTTAGCAAACACTGAGAAAGGGAAATTGCCTTTCCTCTGAAGATTAGAGAAGTCAGCATTTGTTTAAGCAATCCATCGTGCCGTGCTGTAAAACCTTCGTGCCTTTCAAAGCTAAAAGGCTTTGCATTTTAGGATGTGCTGTTCCAGCATCTCCCTGCTGTTACAGAAGTGCAGACAGGACTGTACCTCCAGTGCTGAATCCTGCCCTTCCTTTTAAAGACAATTAAGGAGGGAATTTTCTGGAGCATATCTGGAGAATCCAAAATATTGAAACTGTTACCATACTGCCCTCTAAAACATCAAATGCTTTTGGTCAGGGCTTGCTTCTTGAGCTAGAGGCTACCTTGTAGGAGCAGGTGAATGATGTCTATCACAGGGCCATAGGTGGCAATTCCGAAGACAGGTAGATCCTTTTTCTCTGTTCAGAGATGCCAGTGACTCCAAGCTTCTAAGGTCCCTTCCTACATCCCAATAAACCACCAAAAATCACTTGGTGACCCTGTCTGGGAGCCTCTTCTCTTGATATTTTTCTTTCTACAGGTGTGAACATTAGAAACTGTGGGCTCTGTATGAGCAGAGTTTCTCTGATAACCTGGATATGTGGCCTTCCTTGTGATAGTCCACATTTCTTTCTTTATCATTATTCTGGAAGAGATGTAGGGCACAACTGCAGCTCTACTCTGTCTTAGCAGATCACTTGGATTTCTGAAGAGATCCTGAAATTCAGGATATGCTGAGTTCACATTGCCCCCCTCCCACTGCAAATATACATTAAGACTGTATTGTATGTGAGGAAGGACCTTGCTCTGAGTTTGTCTTTAGGGTTTTCATTTCAGTTGGCTTGCTGCTGAATGGTTCTGCCTCTTGGTTCAAGCCTTGGAGGGAGGGTTATTTGGTAAGTTTAGCAATAGCTGTGTAAGCTTCATTTTCACTTAGCTGTGTTATTTCTTTCTTATGCCTGTTGCAATCGCCTGCCATCTGGGGGCTTCTGGACCTGTTTCAACAATTCCTATTCTCTCTTCCTGTTGCTCTGAGGATCTGCAAAAGGAGGGGAAACTGGACAGGTTACATAGCGTGTTGCAAGCTGTGGAAGGACCAGTAGGCATATTTTTGTGCTTAGGTAAAATTGTCATGGTGAGTCACCACAAGTAACAGCCAAGGAAGAAATTGGTGGCTAAGAATTTTTTATTAGACAAGCTGATGCAACATGACCAGGGAGCTGCTCACACCGTTTCTGCTTTGCCTATGGCAGGCCATTGTCACTGACCTTTATTGATGTGTGTGTGCTCCTGGGTGGATCAAAATGTTGTCAGGAGCAGTCCTTGGAAGCACTAAGTAGTGCCTACCAAAAATGTCACCTTCCGAAGGTGCAACCATCAGAAGCTGCATTGGAGACAGGGCCCCAGGAGACCCACTTGTATTTTATAGCCATATGCTTCTGGAAAATTCTTGCAGTGGAGTTCTTGCAAAAATCAGCACTTTACAAAACTCATGGATGCACCATGTAAGTGGGAAGTGTCCACCCCTTTCTTAGGAGTCCTTATTTATAAGTTTCTGTGTGAAGCCTCAGTGTTTTGTGTATCAATTTCCTTACCCTAGAGACTGTGAAATGACTCAGACCAGCAGCCTTCTGTGATTCCAGCATCCGTATTTATGAGAGAGAGGATGTGTGTGATTCAACACTTCATTTTACTTTGCTTTTTGTTTTATATACTTATCTTCGCTTGGCATATTACTCATTCTTCCCTTTCTGTAACTGCACCATTGGTGTAGATTGCCTCAGACCAATTTTTTCCTCGCTCCTTTGCCCTGACTAATGGTCCTGCTCGAGTAGTTTGTTGGCCTTATGGTCACCTTTGGTCTAACTGGCACATCATCATTCTATCAGTAATTCTCAGTTTCCAAAGCACCGTGTTTAATAATAGTAGTTTTGAGATTCAGCATTGTCAACTTTGACTGTTCCCTTGACCTCCTCATTTTCCTGGAAGGTTATTGGCATAGCTATATAATGGGAGAATACATTAGAAGAAATTCTGGGGCATTCATTACTCTTCCTATGAAGTTTCATTTGTAAATGCTGGTTAATGGTAATGTAGCCTCTGTCCAGTGTGCTCTCGGCTGGCATGTGTCAGGCATGCAAAATAGACAGGCCATTCTTGCTTCACTGCCAAATAACTCACCATTTCCTATCTCCTGGTGCTGTAGAGAGAAACAAGCTGTCCTTTCCCCCTTTAAAGTCATACACCCTTTAATATGCAGGTGGATTAGTTCAAGTGGTTTGGTTAAAGAAATCTTTTTGTAAGAAGAAATAACCATACTAGGTACATAATTGGCTTTTGCTTTTGTTTTTGATGAGTTTAATCCCAGAGTTTAGTCTTTTGAGCCTTTTTTAGAGACATGGGTATTTCTGGCATTCTCTTAGTGCTCTCACAACCTTCTGATGTGGTGCTGACGCCTCCTTAGAGAGCTAGAATTAACATGGCTTCAGTGATCCAGAAGAATGATAACCACTGGAGTGATGTCACCTCAGGTGTACTTATTCCTAATGGGAAATACTAACTAGATGGTAGGGAGTGTTTTACAGGTGATGACAGGATCAGATCCCAGATGTGAAGAGTTTTCTAGTAGGCTTCATGCTTCTCTGTGGAGAAATAATCATCTAATTGAACTCTTGGTTTTTATTCCAAAAAATCATAGAATCACAGACTGGTTTGGGTGGGAAGGGACCTTTCAAGGCCATCTAGTCCAACTCCCTTCAGGGACCAGGGACATCTACAAGCAGAGCAGGGTGCTCAGAGCCCCGGCCAACCTCCCCTGCAATGGTGCCAGGGATGGGGCAGCCACCACCTCTC